>JAOXNR010000022.1:1778201-1797535 GCA_028571225.1 Parsonsia alboflavescens
TCACGTGGATATTATATTAGTAAAATATTACAAGCAACAAAATCTCTCTTTCATCTCGGACATTTCACCTCCGTAGAGGGACGACGACAAAAAGCCGATACCTGAACCTCTGACCTCGCCTCAAGAAAACCCAAGCGCCACCTTTCCTTCGACGTCGTTCCTCCAGCTTCCCTTCCATTTTGTAGGCTAAAACCCTACCTATATAGTGTAATACTACCTCTCAATTCTGCTCCCAATGTAAAATATCCGGTTCTATTAGGGTTTTGGATTCTTGCTCTCCTGTCTATCGATGGCCTCTGAAGACATGGGCCTCGTACAGGCCCAACAACGCCTCGATAGTGGGCTCAACCACCCTCAGCTCGTTTTCCAAGACACTTTCAGCTGCGGGCCACCGCCTCAACGCCGACCAGCCGTCACTTCGGTTGCCGACTCCCCCGCTGCCAAAGCCACCACGCGGGAGCTTACCGGTGGCTTCATCGACCACCATCAGCACCATCACTACTTCCACCAACCTACTACTACCGACTTCCGCCGTACAATATTCTCCTCTGTTGCTGCCGCCAGCGACCATCCCCAGCGGGGCAGGAGTCACAATTGGAACTCCAATAGCCGTGCTTCTACCACTCCAAGCGGTGATGGATCGGAGGACGATGATGTTGATGACGATGACGAGGACGACGATGACAATGATGATGAAAATGAAGTTGAAGGACTTGTTGCTGTTGATAATAACAATAATAATAACAGTAATACCATAAACTGTAATGATAAAATTAACGGTAGCAATAACAATAATAACAGTGACAAAATCGGAAATCAGAAGTGTAAGCATCTCTCTTCATTTGGTAAGTCCTAATTCAAGTGTCAACTCATGTGAATTATATCGACTTTGAAATCCTTATTTACTTATCAATTGCTAGGTCTGAAGGAGGGGAATGTTGTGGGGAATGATAGCAACACTAATGAAATGAGGAATGCAGTGACGATAGCAGACGCGGATGGAGAGATGTACTATTCGCCGTATCTGCAGGGGACGACAGAGGTTGGGTCAAATTCGGGGCAAAAGGAAATGGTGATTGAGAATGGATGTGGATTTAGTGGAAGAAAAGATAATGTGTACTCAAGTGAATCCGGGGAGTCCTTGAGGGCGATCCTCTCAGATCCTTTGACGTAAGTTTTCTTGTGTGGTGTGTATTGCTGCTTCTGTTTTTCATAAACAAGCTCATTTGAAGTTCAAAACTTTTCATTTTGATTTGCAGATTCCTCATTTTATGCATAGTTGTATATAATTGACTCAATTTATTAGATTTTAAAGTTACATTTACATATTTTTATGCATCCTTGAGTTATTAATTCTTTGTCAAAGATGCACTCAAATCAGTCGATGTTTGTTGTAATTGGCTTTACCTTTTGGAGTCAAAATTTCACTTTCAGTTGTCATTTTGGTTTTTTCTGCAAAATTTGATGCAGTAGCACCAAAAACTTTTTCAACCCAGGATTTTAAACTTGAAACTGCGCTTAACTTTACCAATCTTTGAATCTAAGCATCTGTAAGTTGCATGTAGCATGACCAATTTTGAAAGCTACTTTTGTTCTCTGGCGAATTGTTATTGACAACAAGTAAAGGTCAACCCGCATTATTAGTTTTCTAGGGTTAAAAGGTTTTCACACTAAAGTCGAGATGTAAGTATTCACTTCCTTGTGAACACAAATTTGCTTTGTGATTGTGATGTCTTTTGTTAAACTCCCAGATCGTTCCCACTGCAAGATGCTTTGCTCTTAATGCAATATTCAGTAAAACATGAAATTGAGTTCTTAAAATTGCCCCTTGTTTCCAGAAGACTCAATCTGTGTTTTAACTAATATTAATTGCCTTTAATTCTAGTTGCCCCTTCTTATCTCTTCTTTGAAGAACGTGACAATTTTTTAATCTTTATTTAATTTTGATGTACAACTGAATTGCACACACTTTCCATTTTACAGTGGAGCTCTTATGGACGATGCAATGATATTGCCTTGTGGGCATTCATTTGGTAGTGGTGGAATACAACATGTGCTCAGGGTGGTGAGTGTAACCATCTTCTGCTAGTCCTCATGTACTGCTGTTCTTAAGCCTGCGTTTAAAATTTATTCCTCTAAAACATAGTAGGAGTGTCTTAGAGATAGGTCGAGCACATGTTATCCATTTCAAAATACCTAATTTTTATACACTCGGAAACTGTTGCATGTCAATAATTGAAAGGCTAGAGGAAAAATACAGGGTTCTGCTTCTTGTCAGCAGCATGCTTGTACCAGAAGAAATATTTGAATATCATTCTCATCAATATTGTACCAATTCCCATCAATCAAATCACTTTTCAAGAAATATGAGACATATAAGTTGTTCAAGTAAAGAGATCTATTCATGTTTTGGGTATTATTACCACGTGAATGTTAGATTTTATTAAGATGACATATAAACATTGAATTTCGATTCATGTTTGTTCTATTTCTTTTATTCTATTAGGTATGACACAAAATAATGAATCAGCTTGAATATAGTATCTTTCTTGATACATGAAGGTTGTAGTTTTCTTTTCATGTAACTAATTCTTTCTTTTAAATCTTGGCATTAAGATCTGGAAAATGAGATTCTTGTTTTTCAAATCTGAGATTTTTTTACTGGAGCTGACTGTAACCTGTACTGATTTTCATCTTATGTAATCATGTCCAGAAAGCTTGTACTACTTGCTCACAGGCTGTCTCTGAAGATTCTGTGTCTCCAAATCTCTGTGAGTAAAACTGACTGCAATTTTGCACATTTCCTTTACCTAATGCTCATTCTGGAAAAATGAATACTGAGTGATCTTTTTTGCTAGATGATCTGAATCTACCATGGTGACATTTTATTCCACATTTCTTGCATATTAGATTCTTTTTTTCTTCTTCTTCTTTTTTTTTTTTTTAATTTTTTTTTATTTGTGAAGTTTGATTTTCCCCTCAACTTCTTTACCTGTTTTTGGGTAAAGGAGTTTCATTGTTTATAAACTTCTCCATTGTCAAAACTAAGGAAGAACAGAAAGAATTATTGCATAAAGATAGATCTCAATCACATTTATGAAATATATGCAGATGTTTACAATGAAAAAAAACATGAATTCCATCTTTCCTACTTCTCTGGAAAATAAGGTGTGTTCTTGGATTATTAATATATGAAAATGTTGATAAATCAAACTAGAAAAGAACCAATCTGTCCTATCAATCACATTGGAAGTTACAATCTTACATGCACGCAAGGAAATCAATGGCTCTTGTTAGCTCCTGGATTAGAAATTAATTTCTGGTTTACTATGGTCTCCCATATATTGGTAAAATTTTCTGGATTGAATGTGTACTACGTTAGCATTTTAGTAGTGTTTGTTTTGGAACATTGACACATGAATATAATCCTATCTATTGGCGCAGAAAAATGTTACAAAATCTTGAAGAAATTTTCTGAGTAAAGAGATTAAAATTTGCTTGATAACATTTTATGACGCCATGAAACACAGACCTGTATCAGACATCTATCTTATTCACTGCAAGCACCATGGCATCTTCTTTGTCCAGCTGTACATCTTCTTGTATATGGCCCATAGTTGCTTGCTTTATGCAGAAAGAAACATGTCATGCTTAGCAATTTGTCGCCATCTTTGGAAGGGCATTTATAGAGGCATCTGTTCTCTTTCTATTAATTCTTTTATTGCAATTTTAGGAAATTTTTTTTGTTTTCTTAAATCACTTATCTTTTTCCTCTCTGTTGCAGAATAAAAGTTATTATGTGTGTCGTAAATGAGTGGATTTATTGCATATTGAAACTCAGCTTATAGAATGAGAGTTTAACCTCCATATTTTGAAAAGCATTATGAGCCGTATGAACCTGCACATAGAACATATATATACATATTTTAATGTGTCTTGTACTAGAATGTAATTTTTGTCTTGTGCTTTGTTTCTTTTAGCACTTCGAGCTGCCGTCCAGGCTTTCCGCCGAGAAGAAGAATTACAGGTTAACCGTGCATCAAAAAGGAGGAGAGAACGATATGAGCAGGTTGGTCTTGTGCTTTGGTTTACTTATGCCAAAGGGGTAGCCGTAGTTAAGAAAGAAGTGGGTCATGTTTATGTGCTTCCTTTTGAACACCTTATGACATTTGTTTAAATCTATTTTCTCTTCCAGGATAAGGTAACTTATGGTGGTGATTCAGTGTTCTCAGACCATCCAAGGGGAAGAGGCGTTCAATTTCCTTTTGCGGTGACTGACAGGGTCATAATAAAGGTTTAAAAGGAAAATTTTATCCTTATTAAATTGGAAACTTAGTTTGGAATGGGATATCTAAGTATATGGTAAATGAACCAGGGTAACAAGAGGACACCCCCTCGGTTTGTTGGACGGGAAGCTATTGTTACTACTCAGTGCTTGAATGGATGGTAAATCTCTCACTTATTTATTAGTCTCCTATTTCCAATTTCCGTATTCCATATTTAAATTCATGATGGGTACATGTGAGTACTTACTTAAAGAGGACCAGAAGATGATAAAAATATCTGCTTCCATTTGATTTTGTCTTTGGTTCATTTCAGAAACTTCAAACCAATAAATCTTTTTAACACCTATTATGTTTCGCATTGTTGATGTGTTTGATCAAGTCGGTTTCCTAGTTATGTTATTGACAGCATGAATTCCTCCAGGTATGTGGTAAAGACATTGGATAATGCAGAGAGTGTGAAATTGCAGTACCGCTCCCTCGCAAAGGTTTCAGATAATCGATCTCCGAAGCCCATCTCAAGTATTCCCAATTGGCTATAGATTTATTACACATTAACACGTGCTCCGGCCTCTTGCTAGACCTAGGTTTACTTGCATATATGTTAAGTTCCATCCACATATTTAATCTAACCAAAAGGAGCAGGCAAAAATTTCTAGGTTTTAGTCTCGCTGTTGTATTCATAATAACAAAGTTGTCATATAATTGTTGTATATTATTATTTATATAGAAGGAAAGAAGAAGAGGTAGACATTTGAAGAGGTTTTGGATTGTTCCATTATTTTTGCTGGAAATATGTAAAAGCAACAAGCAACGCTCTGTAGTTGTTTTTTTTTTTTTTGGATTGGTGCTTTGTAAAGAGTTTACCATTCATAATTATTGAAAAGGGGTAGTGGCAGTACTGCCCTCTCTCTTGAGTCTCAATTTTAACTGATGTTCGGATGGCTACGTTAACACCACCCACCACAAGAACACGAGGAATTGTCGTAGGATACATAACATGATCTTCTAGGAGGACAGGGTCACAGGAAAAAGTTAATCAAACCTCTTGTATTACCTCCTATTTCAACCAGGGCATTTTTCTTCCATTCTCCAGAAAGTCCAAGACCTAAAGTTTTACCCCAAAAAGCTGTAAAAGTGCAGAAATAACGAGAACGAGCAAATGTGGAAAATTCTTCAAATAGTTGTAAGTAATTCTTGAATCCAAATGGCTTATAACTATCTATGTAAGAGTAACAACCTGAAGCAAGGGAAGGGACCTTGAAATTCTAATGTTACAGAGGGTAACAAACAAATCATGAGGGCTAAGAATTGTGCTAATAAAAAGCAAATGAAGATTATTAGAGAGTTGTGGATGGATGAGAGGCATTCATCCATCCGGTATAATTAGAGGTTGTTGAATGATACAACTATTAGCTGTAGTAGTAGTTAGATTGATCAGCAGCAGGGTAAATTTTCCATTGATGACAAATAGTTGCATGTTGAATAAATGGAAGCAGCAGCAGCCCTAACAGCCAAGTCGCTGTCGTCGTTATCGGCTTTATACAATCTGCATAAAATGTAAATGTAGAAACATGAAGCACATAAATATAACAAGAATTTCTGAGTTAGAACAATATTTTTATTAACACAAGTCATGTCCACTTGTATTATTCCTTGAGACACATTGTGGATTTGACAAATGCTACAACTGGAGAGGATAACAGAGAGAAAGACAAAGTTGTCTTTCATATGGTTTTGGGAAGAAAAAAAAACTACATAAAGAAATAATAAATAAATTCTCTTCCCATCTGGGAAATAAGTTAATTTTGCTATAGCATACCCTCATCCCATCTAAGTAGTTAGGTAATACATGGTAATGCAGAAGCACAAACTCTAATTAAAGAAGATTATACTAGCAGATATCTTTCTTTGAAATGATTACTTGCACCAGTTAGATAGATCTAGTGCAATCCTTCAATAATGCTATGAAATCGTAGGGAAAATACTAGCTGCAAGAAGAACAAAATTAGATAGAACTCCTTCGAGATAGATGTCGGCAAGCAATCCATCTAAATATTTGTAGTCAGTTGTGGTGGAGAAGTTATCTGTGTTTGGGAAGATTAGGAAATAGATATAACTGAGAAAGAAACAGTAGTTCTATAAGAAGAAGAAAAAAAAGGCAACACAAGTTAAATTGGCCATGAAAGGTTTGTCTCCTTTGGTTGATATGGGAAGCAGAAACTTCTAAGGAGCTCAAATCATCCAAAGGGACCAATCCATTTGTCCAGTACTGCTCAGTTTCTTGTTACTACTCATTTGGCTATGCTCCATGTCAATGCTCTTATTTTAGATATCCCATAAATGCAAAACCTAATGATTAATTAGGCACTCCTACATCCTTTACAGAAACTGAAAGAAATTTCATGCCCCCGCAACTCTTTATCAATCATTCATTCCGTGAATGGTGACCCAGATAAAAGGATAGTGGTGACAAAAAGAAAATGACTGAAAACTGCAATTATAACATCTTATCTCATATTAGCTAATAAAGTATGATGTGCATCTAGCAGCATAAGTTTTTACCTGCAGTCATTTTCAGATGTCCCAGAATGCTGTAGGATTCCGTTGAATTTGAGAAGACCTTTTTCACAGTGCAACTGCATGTCCCTTACTTGGTTTAACCAGCATTCCTGAAAGAAGATGCATCGAACAAAAAATTCTCCGATGACTTCCCTCTCAATGAAGTATCTTGAATTTTAATTGCAAAGCAACCAAGATTAAATAGAATTTAAATCTCAAGGAAGAAAGTTAGTTGAAAAATGTTTCAGTGACAGAAAACAGATACCCTGTGGAGCAAAATCTTACACGCATAAAAATACATCACACTACTACAAGTAAGGAGGCAGATGCAAATCTTTATCCTGTTTAACAGAGTGAGCTTTGAGTATTAAGCAATGATTCCATGCTGGAGATCATAGTATAAGATTGCAATCAAATTAAGGATGCTTTTAGGGAAAGTCTTAGAAAGAATATCCAAAACTGTTTGTGTATGTGCAGATCATAAGTGATAGGAAGCTAGCATATGGCAAGCTGGCAACCCATAAGCAGAAAATCATGTATAATTAAGCAACACTAATCAACGATCACAAAGCAGCAGAAAATACAGTAATTTTAAGATTGTGTATATCTGTTAGATAGCCAATTCTTCCTTAATAAAAGATCAAAAGTGATACATGCATTCTCCAGGCAAACTTACCAGTTGTCTCTCTTCTTCTGAGAGAGTTTTATCCATCTGATTAAACAGTGTATTCCATTTAGCACGATGTGCATCAGCCGTTGTATGGTGAGTATTACTTTTCTGAATACATGACTCTTCTTGGACAGAAGGGAATTCTTTTGATAGTAAGAAGGGTAATTCTGTATGAATTACAGCACGAACTCTTTTCTTGCTGCGCCGCAGTGCTGCAAGGTGAAGCAAACAGGTCAAAAACTTATTCAAACAAACATGCTGCACTTATTTTTCAAAAAGTATGGACATACCAGCAAGACGGCCCTTAATGTCTTGAAGGAGAAGTTCCAACCATTGGGAAGCAACACTAGCAGCTGAAAATCAAAGGGATTCCATTATGTACAAGTACAATCTTCTTCCTTACAAATGCACAAGATAAACCAACATCTACCATAAAGTTTTGAGTCTCACATAATTCACAAACCAGACCAACTTAATGAGCAGTTTAGGATTCTGCATAGTCCTCTTGAGAGTAGTTGCAGAGGATATATGTTCAATCATCCAAAAGAATTTTAAAAAAGGGACCATCTTTTAAAAGGTATTAACACCAGCAAACAACACATATCAAGCATTAAAAACAGAAGGAACCGACCTCTAACAGAAAGTGAAGTGGCACTTGTTAGGTTTCCTGAATCCTCATTAGACAAAGAGCTAGCATTTTCTGAGGCAATGGCTGCTGATGATGACAACTTCAATGCAAGCACATCATCCTCACCCTCTAGGTTTGGCTGAGAGAAACAATTACCACTTCCAGAAGCTCTCACATCAACCATGCATGATTCATCATCTGCCTTTGTCAGCTCTGAATTCAAAGAGACCGAGCTGTTAAAAAATGTAGTGCTGGTATGCCTGCTTCCTGGAAAAGTACTTGTTATCCCAGTTTCAGAAGAGACTCTATATCTATTCAAATCTTTCCCCTCACAAAAATCTTTGGTCCCACTCTTAGTTTGGTCTCTCTCTTTGCTTCCAGCCAAACGATTCTCATTTTTTTCAGACCTTACCAAGGCTTCAATAATAGAGTGTACCTGCTTGCTGTTTCTGACATGGTTTATTATTCCTGGATTCAGTCCATTGAGGAGCCCAGTGGGGGCAGCTATCTTTGCAAACCTGTCAACCTGTTCTTTCCTGGCAAGCTCCATCTTTTTCTTGATTCCATCATTTTTAATCTTTCGTCCGCGGGGCTTTGGCACCGGTACACCTCCATGAGAAGATGAAAGGAAACCATTTTGTTTCATTTCTTTCCACACTTTCATTGGATCTTTTTCTTCCAATGGACCAACTGAACTCGCACACTCAAAATCATCCTTCAATTTTAAATGCTCAGAATTTCTATAGGGATGGAAGGGATCACGGTTCATTGAGCTAGTGATATCTCGTGCATTAAGATTTAAGCCAGAGCCTCTTGACTGAAATGGATTAAAATCACTTTCCATTTCTTGTTTCTCAGAAGGCAGTGGTTTGCTTTCCTCAAAACTTTCCATATTATCCTCAGTTACTGCATTACCGGGAAAACCAATGTGTGCATTGAGATCAATAGCTCTAGGGACATGGTGAAGAGGAAGATCTGTCTCAGTTGCTGTCTTATCTGTTCCAGAAACATTAAAGTGCATGGTTTCAGTTTCCTTTCCACAAATTCATGAAGTCGCCTCCATACAAAAACATTTTAATAAAAAGCAAAACTTGACCGCTTCAGTGTTTTAAAATTTTTGTGAAGCGAGACCAGCATGGAAACACAAAGAACAGAAAACTCCATAGAGAATTACAAATTTGATTTGGGGCTTCGAAAGACTAATAATGAATTAACCTAACAATCAAGAATAACCTGATCGAGTAGCTCCCCGTCTCAACTGTGATTGTTCTGGCGGGAGGGGGGGGGGGGGTGGAGAATGCAAATTACTGTAATTTGGCACCATTCCAATTGAGATCATTCTAGGACTAAACTTGCTCAACGAAAACCCACTTAACTAAAAGGAAAAAGAAAAAAAGACACCTTCAGCACGTAATACAGATTCAAGATCCCGCATTTTAACCCTTTTCTGGGCAAATTCCGGTCTTTCTTCCACTTCTACGCTTGCCCGCTTCTCCCCCGGCAACGTCTGTAAAATTAAAACCAATAAACGTCAAGCACCAATAAATAAGGCCCAAAACCAAAAAAATGAACCTGTCCAAAAACAAGCAAAAACTAAAGGGATAGAAACGCTACCATTGATTCAGATCTGGGCACCCCAGAAGACTTATCAGAAGCCCCACCTTCATTTTCCATTCCTTATACCCCCGCCCCAAAAGACAAAATTCAAACGAATACCAGAAATCAAGATTCAAATTTTAGACTACAGAAAAAGATTGATAACTGGAAAACAGAAAAAAGGGAAGACTAATTAGATAGTTCAGAGGCAGTAGGCATCATGTGTGTTAGGGTTTTTTCTGAGATGTTGCTAGAGATGGATACAAGAGGGAAGAAGAATTCTGGATTATTTGGATTTGAAATAGCAGGAGTGCGCGCTACAGCGGATTCTTGAATTCTTGAGGGAGCAGAATAGGAAGGTGGGGATGTTATTTATTACTTCGTTTACATGACAAAAATACAATACTATACATAGCCAACGTCTTGAATTGTTTTTTGGAGTCTTTATCTTCCTCCATTTTTGGTTTTTCAAATTCAAATAGAATCTGGAGGGTTTTTCCCTTCTCAATGACACATCTCAGTTTTGCCGCCCTAGGCACGGGATGGCCGAGGCTATCTTCGTACTTCCACATACGTCCACGAACTTGGTCCAGGTCCACTCCGCTCCTATTTTTTTCTTTTTAATTTCTCCCATATTCTTTTAATCTTGAGTTATTATTATTTAAAAGTGCTAATTCGATGCTTTTAGACTATGCATCACTATTTTTTTTTTCTATTATTTTCCCTCTATTCGAAATTGAATATCTTGATTTTTATTTTATATTATTCGAAATTGAATGTCACGTTTCCTAAATTACTTAAATTTTTATTAAGAAAAGTGATATTATAATATTAAAACGAACTTAGTCAAATTTTTTTCTCAAAATAGTATAGGTTAAAATGGAATATTCAATTTTCGATGAAGGAAGTATTATTTAAAATAAAACGATCCTTAAGTGTAATTCATAAATACTAAATTTATACAATTATTTTATTTAAACAATTTTATTTTTTCTATTCTAAGACATTTTGGTTATTTTTTCAAAATTTCTCTTGAACAGATGAATATGTTTAGTTAAGATTTGAAGATAATTTCCTTTCAAAAAAGTTAGAAAAAAATATTTTCTTAAAAAAAAAACTAGTTGACATTCATTAAGATGATTACATTAAGTAAATCTGTCAAACCCTAGTTGAGAAAGCTTGTGAAGGAAAAATAATTCTCGTCACTTTGAGGATGCAAGACATTTTTTTCTTTTTCATCTTCTTTTCCGGTATAATTAGAAATAAATAAACACCCCCAGAACCGTTTTTTAATGATAGAGAAGAATAATCACATTAAAATTTAAAATAACTTTTAAATTCGGTGAAGTTAATATATATATATATATATATAATTCTAGTAAGGACTATTGAATCGAAAAAATATATTTACCTTCATTATCAGACGTAATGGCTACTTTTTCTGTTTTTCGTTTCTATTTGTTTCAAAAATCATTGTCTTTGTATTGTTTATGTCATTAATAAATAGTAAAAAATTATATATATATATATATATATATATTTATATGGATTTGCTAAGGTGCGCTCCGCAGCGCCTCTTAATGAGCGCTTCAACCGTTACCGTAACCGAATTTTTGCTCCGCTTGGTTGATTGCATGAGCACTGTAGCAAAAATTACATTACGGTAACGGTTAGAGCGCGCATTAAGACGCCCTTCGGAGCGTACCTTAGCATTATATATATATATAAAATAAATTCTCCAAATGGATGTAATGATACTAAATTTTAATCTTAAAATCTAAGACATGCAATTTGAAGTTTTAGGATGTTTTTCTGAAAAATAAAATGCCCTCGTTTAACTAATACTCTCTCCGTCTGGAATTAAATGTTTAATTTGATTTGCACGTATTTTAATAAAAAAAAAGTTTGACCTAATTAATGATCAATTTTCATAGAAAAATTTTACTAGTTTAAAAAATTGAACATTTAATTCAAAACAATCCAAAATGAAATATGAGATATCCATATGTAGATGGAGAGTGCAAAATATTCTAAAGATTATTAGGTTCATTACACATAACTAAAAATAATTATTTATGATATGGTACGGTATTCATAATAGTTTGAAAAGGTATTTATTTATGTTCAGTGAACAATATCGATATTTATAAATATTAATTAAAAGTAAAAATAGATTTATTCCACTGCACCTGATTTTCCGTAATATCTAAATAATTTTATTCACATGAAAAATATATATATATATATATATATTACCATATGCATTCATATAAATTGATTTATTTAATTAAACATTAAAGCATATGCAACTAACTATATGGTGACCCTCATCTGCCTAAAGATATGAATTTAAAAATAAAAATATTCATTAAAAAAATGGATCTGATCTCTTTAGTAGGGTATTCATGAATCAACAAAAGAAAAAATTCTCCATCTAACTTAAACACCATAATTACTAAAAAAAATATTGATTAAATAAAAAATCAAACAATTAAAATGGCAAAAATTATATATAGGATGCACTATTAAGTCTTTAACCATCAAAGTTAACGGTTAAATTTATTTTAAAATAATAATAATAAATTTGATCTCGTATCCATAAGATTTAGTTTATCCTTTTGGGGTATAATATATAAAATATATTTTACAAAAAATAAATTTTTTATTGAAGATTTTATTTTTTAAAAATAAAATTAGATGTTGATAATTAATTTTGATAGTTAAAGACTGAACTGTGCACTCTATTGCATTATCAATTAAAACTGATTAATATGATTTACATATAAATATTTCAAATTATTAAACAAATTTTACAAAATAATCCAACACCTACATATTACTAAAACTATTTACTAAAATTTCAATTACACTATTTTTTTTAAGCTTGCAGCTATTATCCTTGAATGCACATAGGGACTTCAAAAGGATGTTGATTGGATTTAAACTCGTAAACTATAATCTCCACATTTGACACTCCACCACTATGATATCCCCAAAGGGACTTCAATTACACCTATGATCTCAAAGTTGAAAATCTAGTAGGAGCAAGAACAAATAATTGTTACTATCTCTATTACTAAATATAAATCATTCTAACTAATTTTTCTTATCATTAATTATAAGTTATTGTTGTTAATTAATTGGGTATTTGAAGGTGTTCTTTTCTATATCACTTTTGACACTTTCTTTTTCCTGTATTTTGTTAGTTTTAGCATATAAATAAGGAATATTTTAAGGAAAAAAATATTATCTTAAATTTTTTAAAATAAAAGTTAATAAATCATATTTAATAACGGAGGGTGTACTATTTACTAAGCACGATTAATCCAATCATTATTTTTTTGAGGAGTTGATCGTGTATATATTATAGGACTCGAGTTCAAATCTCATAAATATCTTATTAATAGGCAAAATGTTTAGATGAATACAAACTGATCTGGACATCACTAAGAAAATAAATCCAATCATTATCACGAAAGGATTTGCTTCGCTTTAAAGTAAACGATCGGCATATGCAAGTTATTTTTAAAAATAATTTATAAAATTTTTTAGTCAAGGATGCTCATATTATAATATTTTTAACAGTCTAAAATCTTCGCAAAAAGAAATTACAATAACTCAAAATAACATTTTGAAAGTTTGGTTCAATTTTTTTTTTTATCATTCACCAATTATATATATATATATATATTTATTTATTTATATATAGATTTGTTGTAGTTTTTTGATCCTCCACCTTTTATTTTTTCAACACAATTGATCCAAATGATTAGAAAACATATTTTTGAGAGTTTGTTTTTTTATTTTTTATCTTTCAAAGAATGTTGTTTTAGGAATTTCATGAGATAAATTATCATTTATGGTTTATCCACTTTCTTTTTTCTTTTTTGATCATCTACTTTTTTATTGTTTATGTCGTTGGTCCTTCACAGGATTTGAAATTTGGCACTCACATTTGAGCTAAAAGGCTTTAACTAACTCAATCATCAATAACTTTTTATTTTTACATCTTATTGTACATATTATTTTTAGTAAAAATTTCTCTAAAATATTAAATATAATTTTACAATAAATCATTCACATATCAATTTTAAATATTTGTATTTCAAAAACAACTTTTACGTATATTCATATTATATATGTACACATAATTATATTGATATTGATATGTCTATAATTTTTATAGATTTTTGTATATGTAAACTTTATATCCTAATTATTTTATTTAATTAAACTAAAAGTTTTAGTTATAATAATATAAAAAATTAGTAGAGGGGTTAAGGTTAAAAATAAAATAAAATACATTAAGGATTAAAAAAAGTAAAATAACTAAAAATTGCTATAACTCAAAAATAAAATAATAGATGGAGGATTAAAGATATCAATCTTCCATACTATTATAATTGGAAATTTTAGTTTAATTAAATAAAATAATTATGATACAAAATTCATTATGCAAAGATCTTTAAAAATTATAAATATGTCAAATATAATTTTGAATATATATAAATTGTTTTTGAAATACAAATATTAATGATTGATATGTGAATGATTTATTGTAAGATTATATTTAATATTATGAGATTCTCGTGGTTGCATTGTGTTAGAAGTGTTGTGCATTGATGGTAATGTCCTTTACATTTTGATAAGCTTGGCATTGACTACAGAATTTAATGATTTTTTTGAAGAATCCGATCAAAAGAATCAAAATATTCAATCGTAAATTATTTATGAATAATAAAAAAAAACAAAAACTTTTAAGGATCAAAACTTTCAAAAGGTAAAAATTTGAGGATTAAATTATACAATAACTTTTTTTTTCCTGACATAGATTCATAACGTGCATTAAATAATAATAATACAATAGGAATATTAATTTGAGGAAATTATCCATCGATTTACTACTCTTTATATTTTTAATTAAGGTTAAATCATAACAACACCTTTTCTTTTTCAATCAAGAGTTTTATACCAAAACAATTCAGAGTTAAAAGCACGAGGTTTATTTCAAGTCCTCAAATAAAATTTAAATATTAGTATATATTTTCTAATTAGAAATTTAAAAAATATAATTTGACTATATTTTCTAAAAATCTTTTATTAGAAATCTCTATACAATGTACAGAAGAGTTAGTATTTTTGTTCAGAACAAACAAAAGAATCCGATCGCATCCCATTCCCTTCCCAGAAGTCTCATTGCAGTAACCAAGAATCTTGAAGCTGCCTTAATGCACTTTCTTCAAAATCAGTCACTTTTGTCAAACAAAAATGAGTGCAATATAATCCAAAACCACAGCCACCTTCGACTCTGGTAGTCTTCAACAAATAACAAGCCGGTCCGCATTTAGCCCTTTTCCCCTGAACCACAATTCCCCAAGCCCTCGTCACGCCGGCGCCGGAGGCTTCCTCTTCCCCTGCCTCAAATTTGTTTCTTTCTTCACCGCTTTCATCGTCGTCCACCAGTTCCTCCACAAAGATTAGTCCGTCCGGGGATCTTATTTCGCCGCTTCTCCATTTACTTTTCATGGCTCGCCAGTTT
Organism: Parsonsia alboflavescens; assembly: GCA_028571225.1. Classification (NCBI taxonomy): domain Eukaryota; kingdom Viridiplantae; phylum Streptophyta; class Magnoliopsida; order Gentianales; family Apocynaceae; genus Parsonsia; species Parsonsia alboflavescens. The sequence continues at coordinate 1,793,480 of JAOXNR010000022.1, forward strand.
TCCCTAACGGCTTTCTCCGTCCTGAAATCGAACCTCGGAGAAAATTCCCCTTGCCCATTGGCTTTCTCGTGAACTTGGACTAACAATGGCGCCTGTTTCAAATTCTGCACAATGTCGCTCACCGAACCCTCCATCCACTCGTCAATTCTCGCTTCTGCTACCTTCTCATCAACTCTGAAATTCTCCACGGGAGAATGAGAATCATTGCTCGGTGGGGAAGAACTATTGATGATTTGAGAACAATTCACCGCTGAATTTGTTAAAGCCATTCTTAGCCGCGGGAATTGCCTCTTGGTGTGATTAGAAACAGAAAAAACAAAAGGGTTCATGGGTGAAATTCTGGTACTCGTACTTTCCACATTCAAGTAGGAAAATTTCACCGAGGAAGGAGGAGGATTCACTAAAGACACCATCTTTATGGTAATTATTGGTAGAAGATTGATCAATACTCTTAGCCGCGTGAAAGGAAGGATTGTTGAAGCCACAATATATAGTAGTAGAAAGAATGAAAGAAGACGAGTAGAGGAAACCCAAATTTGAATAGGTCAAAGGTTTCTTCTTTTCTTTTCTTACCTTTCCCACCGCTATGGATGAAATCAGGATGTTGCTCGGAAAACTCCCAGGAGAATGATTAATAAAAACGTTTAAACCCTGTCAGTTTCAGGACTTGACTTTTCCTGCCTGACAAAATAAACTACTACTAAATAATAAAAAAATAAAATCATCTAAGTTAGAATCAAAAAAGGAGATCTAAGTTCAATTCAATTATAAACAAATTAAAAATGACTTTTGACTAAAAAGAGGCATATAATTTGTAATTTTGATTCTTTTCCCATGAACCCTTGCTGAAGAACATAAAAAATAATTACATTAAAATTATTTTATGATGAATAGTGAGTATTGTGAAAAATTTAATGCTATCTGAGAAATTTTATAAATAGAAAACCCAGCCCACCATCTTACGGACCACAACAGTATGAAACCTTTAGAAATTGACCTGGTAAGGGGCCGCGCGAACGCAGGCCCCCACTGCCACAAATTATGACGTAGGCTCCACCATTTAGGTAGACCTTAGGATGACACCCCTCCAACGTGCAATGGAGGTCACCACCCTAGGCCATGGGCCCTCATGATCGCCCATCGACCCCGTCCAGGTAAGTATGTTCTACCGTCCATCCCAATACCATTCTTATACTCACTACTTCTCTCTCTCTTTTGCTATTTAAACGATGTGGGACGAAAGCAAAGTGAAATTTCTCTTTTAGTTTCCCTCTTTCCATAATTCATTTTTCTTCACACGCTTTAAAGTGTTGCTTTTCTCCCCTTCAGTACGTCCTTATTTTCAAACCAGACAATACGAAGAAAAACGCATGGATATAAATTTGCCATGGTAGTCAGCAAATGATATGTGGTGGTGATCTGTTGGGTAAAGTAAGTGAATGGTGAACCTGCCGTTGTGGTAGTCCGTCATTTGACCTGGGTTGCTCGATTACCTTTTGAATATTTGGCATTCGCAGCCCGCCGGCCGGAACTACCATTCCTGCAGACCGTGTGCGCTAAAAATAGTTTTCATCAATTTACAAAAATGTTAATAAAAAAAATTAATACATTCAAGGAATTAAAAGAGAACGAAAAATGAGATTTTTAAAAAGAAGTAATTTCAATCTTCAGAAAAATAAATGTCAATGTTAAATTTCATATCAGAACTCTTTGATAGCAACGGCGAGGCGAACTGTCGAGGATCACCAATGAAAAATGACCGCTTTAATTGCAACTTAATTAGTCCACTCGTCATACATTTTAGTACCTACCACTCGAAGGCTTGAAGGGTAGATAGGATATGAGTCCAGTGGTAGCTGAAATATAACTACTAACTAGTGTTAGCTTAGATGCGCCGACTCCTTTATATACCGTGAGTACAGATAAAAGAAAATTTAAAATCTCTCATTTTGCTTCATTACTCACAGTATAGAGTGCAAGAATTGTTTCTTGATAAAGATTTAAAGAGTAAGAATACCTGTTTTTCCAATGGTATTTGGATTTCTGATCAAGGACTAAAAGTTATTGTGTTTTAATTTATTATTTAGTCTAGTTGTTTTGGTCATTAGCTGAATTTCTCTGAAAGTCATTTCGTGTGTTTCTACAGTGGGTTCACAAGTGATGGTGGATGAGATACCTTTTCTCCTAGAGGTCATTCAGACCAAGCACTTGTCTTTGCTTGGTCACGGTAAGACCCGACCCGTGATCCAATATCCATCGTCTGATCTGATCCTATGGTTTCTTCCTTTGAAAATGTTGATAATTTAAGTGGTGTGGCTTACAGGAATAACGGACATCGAGATACACTTCCTTCAAATTAAGTTCACTGCCATTGGGGTTTATCTTGATCCAGCAATTGTCACTCATTTACAGAAATGGAAGGGAAAGAAAGGATCTGATCTCGCAGGGGACGATGAATTCTTTGATGCAGTTATTTCGGGTAAGAATAAAAGATCATCCTCTGTTTCCCTATTTTAATTCTAGCTAGCCTTGAAATTATTTCTGGGTATCCAATTCTTGATGTGAATTTGCAGCCCCCGTGGAGAAGTTCTTGAGAATCGTTGTGATAAAGGAGATAAAGGGTTCCCAATATGGATCCCAGCTAGAGAGTGCAGTAAGGGATGGATTGGCAGCAGAGGATAAATACGAGGATGAGGAAGAAGAAGCACTGGAGAAGATTCTTGAGTTTCTACAGTCAAAATACTTCAGCAAGAATTCAGTACTGACATATTATTTTCCTGATCATTCTTTAACCGCAGAGGTAATGAATAATGATTGATCATATCTGTGAAACCCCAAAATTGTAGTACTACTGTATGTTTCTGGTTGAGTGGAGAAAATGCAAACACATAAGAAAGATATGTTTATTTATTTTTTAATGTTTCCGTACAGATTACTTTCAACACGGAGGGAAATGAAGAAGCAAAGCTGAAGGTGGAGAATGCAAACGTGGTGGGAATGATCAAGAAATGGTATATGGGAGGAACCGGTGGGGTGTCTCCGACAACCATCGCCTCGTTGGCCGATGGTCTTTCTCTTGAGTTGTCCAAATGATAGGGTTAACTTTGATCATTCATGTAATGCCTTAATTATGTTTGTGCGTTTGAAACTCTACTTAATAACGTCCCCAACTTGTTCCAATAAAATTCCCTACTTACTAAGTTATTAAGATCATGTTAATTTCCATCAATTTTTCTTTTTTCTTTTCTTTTTTTCTATTAAGAAAGAATTTGATTTTGATTATTAATAATCTCTCGATTATTTTTCCATCGCCCAAGACGTCAAAAGGTCAAAAAGCATTAAACTGCAAGAGCTGTATGTATACTTTAAGCCGTCTCTGACATTACTTGTAGATTTATATTCATGTCCAAACGCATAAATCTCATAATTAAGAACAATGTTTTGTTGCATCAAAAGATATATGGTTGGAGAATAAATTCCTTTATTACAAATAGACTAGAGCGTTAAAGTAAAATAATTATATATAAAAAAACTGCTATTTGTGACTAATTTACGATTGATTACCGAGTTCACAATAACTCCATCAAATTAAAAAGAAAAAATTCATATCCACGGAATCTGGTCAAGATTATAAAAAAAAAAGATTCCTTGCCCCAGTCTTTTTCTTTTTGAAGGCAAGTGATAAAAGAGGAAGCAAAAAAAAAAAAAAAAAGACGGTGGTTCAATTATGAGAAACGACTTCAGCTTTGGACATTATGATTGTACGTTGTCTGGGTCATCTCTGTATTCAGATACCAGTCCTCCATAATCACAGAGACATGGAGGTCTGAGCTGGGTACGTGAACCATGAATAATGATTTCTAGAATGTAGGCCCAGAAAGGTGAAGAGAAAATAACTTGATTCCATTCCCTGTGCACGTTATCTCGATTCCTTCTGCTCCTATCTGTCTGTCTATATGCCCCTTTTTTTTTAAGCCCATATGCCCACCTAAAACAACTCTCAAGTCTCACACATTACTAATTTTTCTATGCGTAAATGATTTGGCAGAAAAGCCG
>JAOXNR010000022.1:1797635-1812754 GCA_028571225.1 Parsonsia alboflavescens
TATGCCCACCTAAAACAACTCTCAAGTCTCACACATTACTAATTTTTCTATGCGTAAATGATTTGGCAGAAAAGCCGAAGCTAATGCTGACATTTTTGTGAGAGTCACACTCTTAGTTGGTGGGATTTAATGTTACTAAGTAATAGTCAAATATCTAATATTATGAGTCTAAATGATATTAAATTGAATGAATAAGAGGGACTTTTACTGGAGGAAAAAGAACCATAACAAAAAATTTTGCAGTCCACAGAAGGGGAAATGAAATAAGTAACTTGGGAAAGAAAACAAGAATATTTCCAATTTTCATAATTGTAAATGTGCCCGCTGGTTTTTCTAAACATGAAATTAATTAACCAAACTCCTCAGTAGAGCTTGCAGGGAGATCTGTATGACCTCCTCCTGCTTCTGTTGATGCCGGAGTATTTGAAGGTCTCCTCGATGCGGCCTCATTAGCATCGGCGTCGGCGGATTCAGGGCACGGTGAAGGTGACGGTTCTAGCAATGATTGCCGGCATGTCGGGCATGAAGAATGTGATGCCAACCAAATATCTATGCACCTCACATGGAAACCATGATGGCATTTTGGCAGCACTCTGACCTTTTCACCATCCACAAATTCACCTAGACATATGGGACAATCCGTTGCCGGAATATGAACTCCAGCACCGTACACGGCCACCGGAATCTGGCGTAACATTTTTTTCTTCAGCCCCGTTCCAGCTAATCTTGCTGCGGTTTCGTCGGGAGACTCGAAAGCAAACCTCCGGCTGCATCTCAAGGCACATCTCACTATCGAATTCAGCCCTAGAGCACAAATCAAAGCACAAAGCAAAGCTGCGAGAATGATAACCATATTAGTGTCGAAATTAGTTTCTGTGTAGCCATTATGTGATCCTCTGCCAGCTTCATTGCTTGGTGTTGGCGGCGAATCTGGTTTTGCATCGACAAGTAACCGCCGTGGTCGGGGATAAACATTCATCACAGCCAGATTGATTCCAGAAAGGAGAAATTCAAATTCAACAACAACTGCGGACTCGGTACTGAAAACTCCTACGATCTGTCACCCCCTTCTAATTAATTAGACAGAGAGGACTCAAAATTTCAAACTATCAATCATTATCTGAAATTCAACAGGGTATCGAACAACGAAGGAGGTGGAGAGTAGATAGTTCATCTTGGTCATATAAGAGCAAAAACTGCTCTTTCTCAACTACTTTTTCTTTTCTGACCCCCCGGAGTAGTTGTAGTATTTACTAGGGCTAAAAAGGGTTCATTACTTTTTTGAGACTTGAAAAAGAGGAAGAGGCAGAACAAGAAGAACAACAAAACCAGGGGTACACGGTTTTCCTTGTTCTCTTCTGTCAGTTCTCGGTATTTCTCAAAGTTGGAACCAGGTTGAGGACTATACATGCGACAGAGGAGGAGAAAACGGTCCAGAGATGATTATTACCTGAAACCTTCTTTCTTCCAAACAGAGACCATGTGATTAACTAGAAGGTGCTCTGCCCAGTTTCCAAGATTCACCTCAGACAATTTCTCTCTGTTTTCTTAAACCAAATTGAGACAAAAAAAACGCGGGGTCGGTTAGGGAACTAAACAAGCAAGAGGATATGTATAGTTTTCAAGGTATGTCAAGGCCTCAAAGGGTACTGGTTTACAGATGGGAACGGAAGATACTAGTTAATGAGAGAATGCTTTTGAAGTCATTTGGATTCTTGATTATCAAGGCATGGCTGTAGGTGAATACTGAACTTTATAGCAGACAGGAAAAACATAGGAGGATGCTTAAGAATTTTGATTATGGTGCCTGATACCAGCTAATCAGTAATCCCACAATTGGCTTGAGGCTAAAATGCTGATTCTCAGCACCAAATCCTATCCCACCAAGCACAGCAGCACACTCCACTTTTAGTCAATTTTACATGTTTACTCTAATATCAATTTAAAGATAAATTTCAATTCAATTATGCGTTTGTTTCTGTATATCTTTGGCCGCATCCTTTTGTTAATGTTCAGGTTAACTTACTACTCATGATGTGTTTGCATCCGACGTCGAGACATTGATAATGTTTCAGTAGTATTCAATTTCAAAAGTATCATTATTAGTCAGGAAGCCATTCGAACTGTCGTATGTTGGGTTGGTTGTTCAATTGACCAAATTAGTCGCACTTGGATGCAATTTCATGTTTCCAAATGGAAAACCCTTAAGTGGCTTGTGAGATCATTGGTTCCTGGGAGCTTTCCTGTGGCTCTTTCCCAACAGAAACCCTGTCTACATTACTCGGGGAGCCCATTTCCTTAGCAAAATATGAAACTGTTCCAAGTTACCATATTTATCTCACTCTACCCAATCGATATATTAATTAATTTTGCGACTGCAATGAAATTCCCTTATAGGAACGGCTTGGATTAATTTCTTGAATTTATCAGACGGGGACTTTAATGGAGAGAGAAAATTATCATAATTCTTAGCCGTCGAATTCAATTTTGATGCAGTGAGTTGATGGCATGGAACAGTGCTAGCTGAAAATAAACCTGTGGCAGAGGCAATTCGTCGACGGACGGAAGCACAGGAGAAGAGAGGTCCGTTTTATGTCCCGTGGACTGCACATGTGGTGTGGACGTTTTTCGACAAGTGGCGCGGCAGACGTGCGTGGGTGCTCTCCTCCCTGCCTTCTCATCTATTGCTAGCGTCCATCACTATCAGGTTTTATGGTACATGGTACCTTGCTTCCAAGTTAGCCATATACTTCCTCCGTCCAACTTTGAGTATTCCCAATCCCATTTACTTGAAAAGTTCTAATTGTAGTCTTAAATTTCTCAAAATTTAAGGTTTTGTCTTCGAAAGTCACGTGGAATGTTTCTTGGTGGATAATGATTGGAATGTATGAAGAGGTATCGACTAGACGATATATTAATTCGAATGTATGAATGGTTAATTTTAAAGTTTAGAGTCAAAAATTGAATTTTGACAAAGTTCAAAATTTGTAGAATCTTTTGGCTTTATTTTTTATATCTTGCAACCTTTAAAATTAGATGTCTAATTTCTCAAAATAAATATAAAATCTCATTAATGCTTTTAAAATTTAAAGATTTATTTCCATAACTCAAAGATTGAAACTTTGTAAAATCAACCGTTATCTTTAATCTTTATCAAATTAAAATAAAACATTCAGTTTTTAACAAAGAAAATACAATAAAGGAGCCTTTCTCTTCTATCCCCTATTTTTATATATATAATTTTTTAGTTTCTCAACTAAGTATATTAGTTTTACTCATAATTGAGTAAATTTTAATTAAGAAAGCATTGAATTATCTGAATTCAAATTTTTTTATGTAAAAAAATCGAGAGTCAATTTCCTTTTTCATTCCTAATCTTTTTTACTTTGTTCATTTAGGTCCTAAATCTTTTTTTAAAAAAAAGAAAAAAAAATCTTTTAAAGTCTCTATCCTTTTTCACCTGGTTCAAGTAGATTTCTAACCTTTATATTAAACTATTAGAATCCCTTATAATTTATTTTGGATACATGTTGGTCCCTTATATTTTTTGGTTAGACCAAAAAGATCTTTTTACCCCCAAAACCTCTAGTTCTAGCAAAGTCAACGATGCAAAAAGGAAAAAAAAATAGTCAAATGCTTGAAGGACATTTTTGTCCCATCATTGTTCCGAGTCAATACCTCGAATTAAAAAATAGCCACTGGTCTTCTTTCAAAGTTACTTCTTCTCCATCTCTTCCCCGCTAAGAACAATCCTAATCCTTAAGACATAATCTCACACAAATTGGCTAGACAAAAGTAATGGTTAATGCCTAGAAAATACACTTTGCCAATGCCATCTCTAAACTGATCTCTCTGTGCAGAAGCCTTCAGAATAAGGGATATCTTTATTTATAGCAGTAGTATAAATTATTTAACTCAATTAATCAAGGGGATCAAACTATAGGTATGGCTAACTTTCAATTTTTATTTGGATTGTTGTTGCAATTGAACCTTAGAACAAATTTTTTTAGCTTTTATCTTTCAAGAATTGTTAGGAGTTTAATCTGTTTGGTTGGTGGTCAAATTCAAGCGGAAGAGTGAGAGTATGTAATTTTTTCTTCAATTAAAGAGAAAAGATTGAGGTAAAAGATTTTATATGTATTTAGGATTATTACTGTTATTATACTGCAAGTTTTGTAAAAACAACACAATGATGGTGTTGCCTAAATAGAGCTAGCTATATATTTCCAGATTGATGAACAAAAGAAATAGATTTCCTTATTTTGGAAGTTTGTTTAAAAGCATATGCAATATCTATCAGTTTGGGTTCTGGCCTTTTCAATCCTCTGAAGGCAATTTCATATGGTTCACGGGCACTGTATCCTATTAGAATAGTGTCTTCTATCAGTTTTTTAATTGAAGGTCTTGAAAAATTCCCCTCAAGCATTTGATTATTATTTTTTTTCCACGTTGGCTTTGCCAAAACTTTAGGTTTTGAGAACAAAGGACCTTAATGGTCTTACGAAAAAAGATAAGGGATCCACACGTGTCTAAAATAAATTATAAGGAATATAAAAGTTCAATATAAAGATTAGAGATCTACTTGCACCATGTAAAAAAGGATAGCGAACTTGATAGTTAAAAAAGATTATTTAGAACCTAGATGGACCAAATAAAAAAGATTTGGGACGAAACAATGAGTTTTCTCAAAAATCAACTAGCATGCAAAAAAGTAAGATTGATACTTCTGATCTCCCACCTTTTGAGTTTTTACAAGTTTAGTCCAAAACCCCTTTTCTTTTTTTTTTTATATACGAATATTGAAAATTGATATGTAAATGATTTAATGTGAAATTATCTTTAATATTTAAGAGGAATTTTTACTAAAAATAATATGTACAATTAGATTTGAAAATAAAACAAAAGTTTTTTACCTTAAATGTGGGTACCAAGGTTCAAATCATGTTGTAAGCAAAAAATTTTATTTTGAAATGATGAAGATGACTATAATAATATACTCCATCCAAGCATTTTAATAAAAAAAGTTTGACTTAATTCATTAATGCATTGCTTATTAATTTTCTTAATAAATTTTTTTATATAATTTAGGAAAAAGGACATTCATTTTCAAAATGAGTAATTAAGGAATAAGTCTAAATATTTATAATGAATTGATTAGTGTACCACTTACGTGGTCTTATTTAATTACATTAATCACGAATATTTTAAAATAAAAGGTAAATATTTAATATATTTTTTTTAAACACCAGCACTAAATTGTATTGAATAATAACGATAACAAAATCAAAGAATTGTCAAAACTGCCCATTGACGGTGAACGTACGCACACTTTGAAAGGCATATTCCCCTTTAGGTTTAAAAGGGAAAGTAAAAAAGTGCACGAAGCTTCGGTAGCTTTAAAGTCTAAAATAAAATTTTAAATAAATCCTCTCTTCGGATTTTCTTTTTAATTTTTATTATTTCAGAATCACTTTTGACAGAAAAATTTTAAACATTGTTATTTTTATAGAACACATGTATTAAAATATTATATTTTCACTAAAAGTATAATGATATTTATTGGCATTCATATGGGAATCATTTACTCTAACAATTTTTTTTTAATATATTCTTTAATACATTAATAAACCTTTTTTTTTTTTTATGATTCTTGTAAATTTGTGAGTAGAATATTTCACAAGGAAATACAATAAAAGATTAGAAGTCAATTCTGGGTTCTGCAATTACATAGTCATTCTCCCTCCATTGGGCTTTAATTGAAACCCAAAGGCTTAAGCCCATTTATATGCCTTCCTCTCATTTTCTTTAGCCCTCATGTGCTCGTCCTAGCTTTGTGGGCTGAATAATTGGTCAAATGGGTTGGACCATCCTAGGGGTGACTCGGGTTTAGTCCAATATCCTCTCAGGTTAATCGTCCACTTTGTAACCTAGGCTTTTAATTTTATTATTGTTTTTTTTATAAAAAAAACACCTTTAAACTTAAATCTTGAAAAAGTCTTACTCAATGTCTAATGCCTCGTCCTGAATTTTGAGATAATTGTTTGTGACTGTCCTTGACTTTAATATAATATAAATGTTACAAAGAATTATAAAGTTTATTCTTTTCTTTCATTTAAAATTGAATGTTTATATTTTCATTTTGAATTGTGTGAAAATAAATATATAGAAACATAAATTAATTAAAAATTTCTTAAAAAATTGATATTATTCTACTCGAAATGAGCTGCCTTAACTAATTTTCTTAAAATTTACACAAGTCAATATAATAAATTCATTTTTAAATGGAAGGAATATATATAAAGTATTGCTTTGTGTATTTACAAATTTAATTTCTTATGAATATATATACAAAAACATTGTATAGAGAAATCCTTCATTCTTGATAAGCAATACTTGTTCAAATAGTAAAACAGTTTCACTTATGATTGAGAGGTCATGAGTTCGAATGACGAGAGTAACAAATTGTAATCCAAATCTTACAAAATTAGTTAGGTCAGAGTAGTTGAAATATCAATTTAAAAAATCTTTTGGTTTTTTATAACATCTTCTCATACGTGTATATAATTTTTTAGATTTTGGTCTCTTTTTTTTTTTTTGTTGGTCGTGGAACCATGGAGGGATTGGCATTTTCGAATTTAGATTTTGAGATTCATTGCCGTTGGTTTCTATGGCAGATGAAATGAGTGCCAAAGGTCAGATCAACATTTTCGTTTGCCATGATTAGATTGAATTGAAGTGCCAAAAGCCACACAAAGGGATTGGCTCCCTCCATTTCCAACATCTTCATACTTCTGCCATCTTGTCTCTTTAGTATAGCCCAAAATCCCTACATACTTCGAAATTAATACTTCTAGGAAGATTCTCAAGGGGGAAAGGCGCTAAAACTTCTACGTACGTATTCGGTGACGGCATTTTTTTTTTTTATTTTAGTTTTTAGTTTTTTATTTTACGTCAATAAAAAAAATAATAATATGAGTTTTTTAAAAAATTCAAGTACTTAAAAATTTATTACTTTAACTCAATATATATTACCTTAACTCCTTAATAAAAATTAAAAATTTATTTATTTTAAATAGGTCAATATTTAAATTTAAAAACTCAAAGAAAAAAAAGATGAATAATAATATTTATTCTATCTTTAACTGATTTAACTTTGCAAGGTGTGATTATTATTGTTTGGTCATACATGCATATTAATTTTTAAATATCAAATTATTATTTCTCTCTAAAACAAAAATCGGGCTTAACTTTAAAATAGAAAAATAAAATATCGCTGACACATTAAGTGATTTATTTTCAAAAAAAAAAAAAAAAATATATATATATATATATATATTTAAAAAACTTGTAAAAAACTAGGAAGGGTTCTGACGTCTAAGCCCATGGAGGACCACATTTGAAATGATTAGACCCCTCTGGCCAGGCTTTGGACCCCTCAGGTGAGGTCCACGAGATCGGCCAACCCGACCCCACAGACACAAACTCCGGCCCCAGCCCAGGCCATCCTTCCAGCAAGTGAAAACTGAAAACCAGCTTTTACTCGTTAACTTTTCCATCGGGGCAAACACGCCCCCCACTCCCCTAAAACCACGCTCCTTATCCCCCGTCCAAAAAAAAAAAAAAAAAAAAAAAAAGGGAAAAAAAAGAAAAGGGGAAAAATATTTCGCTTCAGTTAATACCATTGCAAGAAGTCCACTGGCCATTGCCAAGTTCGCAGCAGCAGCGGTTACTAATACTACTAAGACTAAACTCTGCTGAGATTTTCCTTAGATTCAGTCGCCTCCATTCTCCATATCTTTTTACGGATAATATTCTAGAAAAATTCTGCGTTGAATTTCAGGTCGTAAGAGGAGACGAGGAAATGCAAGATCCAAACGGGAAGCAACAGCCGGCGTCATTTGCCTTCAGGCCGTCGCACCACCGAAGAGCACACTCCGAAGTCAACTTTCGACTTCCGGAGGACTTAGATCTGGTGTCTGATCAATTCGATGGGCCGGTGGGAAGTAGCTTCGAGGAGATGGGATCCGAAGATGATCTGTTCTCTACTTACATGGATATTGAGAAGCTTGGCGGATCCAATTCCAATTCCAATGTTAACGATGGAGTTTCACCGGACAATGCAGGTGCCGGTGGAGGTGTTGGTACGGGTAGTTGTAGCGGTGGTGGTGTGGCGGAGTGCGTTGCTGATGGTGAGAAAGGATTTACGGCTACCACGCCCACCGGAGGGAGGCCCCGTCATAGGTATAGTAATTCGATGGATGGCTCTAGTTTGATGTTCAATGAGAGCTCAATTGAGGCGAAGAAAGCTATGGCTCCTGATAAGCTTGCTGAACTCTGGACCATTGATCCAAAGCGAGCCAAACGGTATATCTCATTTTGCTTCTAAATTCTGCTTACCCCGTGGTTCTGTTACTTCTTTTCTTTTTTCCATCTTAGGTTTGAGTATATTAATCATGTTATTTGTTTATACCTCCCTGTGATTGAAAGTGATTGGGTTTTTATGTGATAAGAACTGGAGATTTAACTCGCTTTCTATTTGTTGTAATGAAAATCTTAAAGTAAAAGTAGATCTTTGTCAATCTTGAGCGTAATAAAGTCAACATTGACTTCGGAAGCCAATGACCGCGTATTTCTCAACCTTAAATTTATTAATATCATCTTTCTTCGGAGGGTTGTTTTTATGGTTTATACAACAATCACGGAATGCAATCAAAATCTCTTGATTTGGTGATCTTCTGGTTATGTGAGTTTCTAGAATTATTAGAGCTCTGTAATTTTAAACCATAATTCTGTGCGAGGGAAGAAGGCCAAAGGTTGTGTTGATCTTTGCATGAATATACCTTTAGACATATCTTTGACACTTTTTTTGAAATTCTACGGCAATGAAGATTCATGATTGTTCAATTTTATCAACATAGATAGCTTGGAACTAGTACCGTGCAACATATGGCTAGAATAAAAGTGGATGGACTTCCGCAATACTGTGATTCGAAATGAAAGAATTTTATTGATTTTGTCTCGTGCATATCCATAAGTGTTAATTAAAAAGCCCTAAGTCTGTTTTTGATGTTGTTCTGAAACTTTAAGGATTGTGATCCTTTTACACTGTTCACAGCTCCACTTTTTTCGGGTGGAGCTAAAAAGTCAAAAAAATACTTCCTTTGTGATGTATTTGTTCAATTGGCTGTCATTTGCAACCATTATCTTATTGCCCTGTGAATCCGTGAGATTTTTCTGCCAGATTGCAGTTATAGTGGAGTACACATTAAGTATAACTGGAGAATGTTATTATGTACAATGCATCTTGCATGCAATTTAACTCGGTACATACTCTCATACTGGAAGTGCATAATGAATTTTCCCTTTTCACGTGCTAAATTGAACTGCAACGGATCTATGTTTTATAAGAATGCTTGTTTAGCAGATTTAGTCTCTTGGGCCCTTGAACAGGAGAATTCTTTGATCTGTATCTAAAATCTGAATGCTCATTAACTCCAAAAATCTGTTGCATGCATGCAAGTTTCACATAAGTGGCTGAGTGATCTCCAAATAATCTGATTCTGGTTGACATGACTGCAGGATTTTGGCAAATCGTCAGTCTGCTGCTCGATCAAAGGAAAGAAAGGCCCGTTATATATCTGAACTTGAGAGAAAAGTTCAGACACTTCAAACAGAAGCCACCACTCTTTCTGCACAACTCACTCTGATTCAGGTAGTTCCTGATCCAGAGAAACTTCTTGTTGTTTATGGAACTTGTGTGTTCTATTTTTAATTCTATGCTTAATATTTGATGTAGATAACCAGAACCCAAAATGTTTCTAGCTTTGATATTTTCAATTTCATCTCTTGTATCAGGTTTAATCTAGTGTAAAATTTGAGCCTATCACCTAAAGTGAGATTGGCTTTTTCTTAAAAATTCTTTAATACCTTAGTTTATTTAATTCCCATACTATAAAGATCTTTGATGCCCAGTCATGTATACATGGTGAACTCTTTTGGTTATCATCTGACTTAAAACTTACAAGCGAAGAAACTACAGAGAATAAAGAACAATGAATTAATGGAGATTTCGTCAAATATGGTAACATTAAGTATTGGGTAATATATCAAAGAAGATATGTTATTCTCATGCTTTGACCTTTAAGAATATACAGAAGTTTTGTTAGATGCTCATAAATTGTTATCTGACAATTAGGTTAAGTGGTAGGGAACATTTATTTTCCTAGGACAAAATTTAGAATATCCCTTCATTTGAATCGGGCAACTTTCTCAATGTTGTTTCTTTCAATATCTTTCACATCTAGGTTGAAAAAGAATTGGATGTCTTTTAAATTTAAGTGTCAATGCCTTTTGCTTTGCTAGTGTGAGGAAACTGACGTCATAGGGAAAATTTTGTGGTATATATATGTATACATAAGAATATATACTGATATTGAAGCAGTTGGGAATATCTTTTATTTATGTCATCTGTATTATAGAGTACCAGTTGTCCATTTAGATATACAGTACCATGTATTCACGAACTAATGTCAAGGAAGCAGATACTGCTTTAGGAATGCCAGACTTTTAAAATAGTTTCGCTCCTAGATTTCTATACACATATCTAGTTAGTCTATTGCAGTGTTTTCCATTAAAACTGTTGATGAACTTCAACAAATAGTTTGCAGTATTCTAAATGAGCATGTTGTGGTTACCCTTCCATTTTTAGCTTCATTCCTTCAGTAATATCATCCATTTTTGCTTCCTATATCTGACGTGGGATCTGATGTTTTAGGTTCAATTTTGGTTTTTCCACAGTAAATTGTTTCTACTGACAATCTTTGACAACCATTCTGAAGTTCCCGGACTACTGTGAATTATTGTTTCCATTGCTTCTGCTCTTTCAGTGATCTGTACTACCACTGTTTTGTTTAGAGATTCTTTAAGCAGAGACACCAGCAGTGCAAACTCTGTTTTAATTTCATTGTTAAGAACTGATGCATTCAGTTTCAGATGGATGAATCCATTCCAATAATCCAATTTCATGGGACTTCATTTGTCTCCATTATGTTTTATTGTATGTTTTGGCATTTAATGAGCCTTTGTTTCCTTTTGTAGAGAGATACAACTGGACTAACATCTGAGAATACAGAGCTCAAGCTCCGATTACAGGCCATGGAACAACAAGCTCAGTTGCGTGATGGTATGCTTTCTGCCCTCATTTTTTTCTCACTGGGTTAAAATGATATAAGAATCTCTTTTTCTTGATGTGCACGGTAGTATTAAAAGGCTTCAGCATTATGCAGATGCTGCACATACTTGGGGTATTTCTGCATTTGTTTGCTCCTTCAGTTTCACAGTGGTTATCGAAGATATGAAGCCACATCCAACCAACTTCATTAATGCCTAACAAAAATTTTCTGGTTTGGAGATTATCAACCTTGTCCACTCCTTTCTCTGGTTGAAATTTGTTACTGATATCCAGAACTACAAATTTCCATTCTCAGCTAAAGATAATGCTTTTCGTAAACATGTAGTAGCCTATATGACCCCCTTCTCCTGCCCCCACCTGGAGGGAAGGAAAACCAAGAGATTACCATCATTAAACAATACTTCTACCACCACCTAGGCCTTACTTTTATATTTCTGTTCTAATATCTGAGAAATATCAAAAAGGACGTTTCATTTCCTTGTGTCCAAGTTTTCTCAAGTCCTTTTCCATCACTTTTTAACGTATTTTTATCACTATCATTTCAATTTGGTGATATAATAAAATTATTCTTGTTCTGCTTAAATTTGCAGCCTTAAATGAGGCACTGAAACAAGAAGTAGAGAGGCTAAGAATTGCCACTGGAGAAATGGCAGGCCCTTCTGATGCATACAGTTTAGGAATGCAGCATATTCCATATAACCAATCGGGTTTCTTTGCACATCAGCAACAGTCAGCACCAAATGATTCCCAGAACACAAGGATGCCCCAGTACAATAACCTCCAGCCTAGCATGTCAAACCATCATCACCAGATGCTTGCTGCTAACCATGTTCAGGGTTTTTCAGATGCAACGCAACAGGATCCTCTGGGTCGTTTTCAAGGTCTTGATATTGGTAGCAGAGGTTCTCATTTGGTGAAGCCCGAGGGCCCTTCAATATCTGCCAGTGAAAGCAGCAGTACATTCTGATTCTTGCTAATTTGTGCATTGGCCCCAAGTCAAAATTGCCAAAATGTTAATAGACTGACACCAAGTTAAATCCAGGAGCACCGATTATTCTTAAAATTTTTTGATTATTTATTCCAGTGGTGTCTTTGGGATTTTAATAGCTTTGACTGGTCTTTTGATATATTCAATCTGTTGTAATGGTGGTGAGCTTAGCTTTTGTTCCTTATTTCATTTCCATCATACATGTTTCGTTCAATTCAGAAATTATTTGGTCATTTCTTGTAAAATGACTTTTATTTTGATGCAACTGGTTGTTGCACTTCTTGTGTGCTTCTAATTGGTCAGACGAAGTCATTTCTTTGGAGGGGGAACTGTATTTTTGTTTTTTGGGGTTGATGAACAGACTGATGTATCATTTTTCTCTAATTTATATTCCATGCTACTGACTGCATTTTTGCAATTCTATCTTCTCTTTTTTTCCCTCTTCCCGCATTACAGTTCCGCAACAAATGATATGGGTGCTCCAGCGTCTAGTTTAGCAATCACTTGTACAATTTGAGCAATTCGTAGCCACACACATAACTTTTGTGAAGGCTTCCGCAGAAGCATATACTTTTCTCGTCTGGGAAAAATTGTAAACTGTGAGTCCCACACATAGAGGATGCTTTACACATGCATGTGTTAATGTCCTAAGGTTAATTGGTGATGGGTGTAATTATCAGATAAAGTGTTCTTAAGTAAATACTATTCTCATTTCCTAAACCAATAAAACCTTTATTAAGAAAATTGAAACGGAACAGAGAAAATACTATTCTATTTAGGTTAAACAAAAAAATAACAAAAGAAATTCTAAGGAATTTTGAACTGAGATCTATTGGAACTGCCGAACTGGTCCTAGGTCTCTGGCTAATTTGTACCTGCTGATCAGAAGTGAATGAGTTTCTGTCCTTGTTTTACATGCGTGAGGCTCAAGAGGAAACTTCTTTGTTCAGTTTTATTTAATTCCTAACTACTAACTATATAATATACAGTCGAGTCCCCGCCACCAACCGATGAGGACGTCATATGATATATAAAAACCGGGGAGTGGGAGCCTTAATTGGTCCCGAAACATAACAAACTGCTAGTTGGGTAGCAGCCCAGGGGACCAATGAATGGTCTCTCTCGCACTACGGATGCACATGGCAAACATCATATATGGCTGCCTAAGGTTAACTTCCCTTTGGTGAGAGCTCTCTTTTGGTTTGTGGGGCTCTTCTGCGGCTCCCAAACATGACCATCTCATTAAATACATTTGAATTTTGTCTCGGAAGAGTGCCTAATAAGTTGAGATAGCCACGAATTAGCCAGGCCTAGCTCTCACTACTTTCTATAATTTCTCTGTTCGGCATTTGCTCTTCTTTTAACTTTTAAGGGGTCCAATATTTTTCATGTTTCGGGCCCGGCAAGTGGGACTTGCTTGTCAGACAAACCCTCTTGATGAAGGACTACAAATAGCTAAATCTTATTCCGGATGATCCTAACCGATGACATTTTGGATAGATTAATCCAGATGCCCTTTTTGTGGATGTTATTTGCCCTTTTTGAAGGTGATCAAAGTGCTTGAAGTAGGGGAAAGTTCTTTAGCCAATTAGATTAGAGGTTATTTAATCCAATCGGATGTAAATCGAATGATATATGTGAGATGACAGAGGTTAGAGGAAGATGATTTTTATGAGATCGGTACATTCAAGATGTAAATTCCGAAACTTAAACTTTCGCTAGTTAGAAGATTTTCTCCCACATCATTTTAAACTTACTAACTTGTATGTATCCCTGAGGGCTGACCACCTTGAAGTGCTTCATTTCAAGACACGTCTAGAAAAGTAAGTGTGAACCACAGATGATTGATTCTCGAATACTGATAAAATATTGGATAAAAAGAAGAAGAAAAAAAAAAATCCATCATTTCAAAATCTACTCTTAAATTTCTCCTCTTCAAGAAATTAATGCTTGAATGTGAAGGATTTCAAAAAAGTAGAACTCAAAATATGAATGAGAAGGATTTGCATGTTGACAAAATTGCCCCATCATGTCCTGCATGGTTGCTTTGCTCCCCCATCCGTCAATTTTGAAACCTTGTCGAGAGACTTTTGCTGCCTCCCGGTGCTTAATTTCCTAGTCAAAAATCAGAAATCTCAATTCTTTTAATTAACCTCCCTTTTTTCTTCCCATTCGTCCAGTTATATTGTTCATAATTTAATAAATATCTTAGTCATATATATTTTTGTACGAAATATTTAATTTTTACAGATCGAGCAGTGATTCAAGAGAGAGAGGACGTACGACGGTGATTCTCCCTTTTCTTTTAGAAAGGGCAGAAAAAGAAGAAGAAAAATTTGACTAGAAATGATTGCATGGAGACAGACCATGAGATTCGATATGGCCATGGGCACAAATCGAATCAAATTTGTGGCCGGACTCTCATTTGCAGTGTATATTCTGACAGGGAAGAAGAAGAAGATGAAGAAGCAGCAGAAGAAGAAAGGTCCAATTTGAAGATCGCATTATACGCAAGGAAGAAAAAAAATTGATGTCTTGCATTGCAGTAGCACACATAAGATCAAAGACTAATCCGGCCGGAGCGGGGAAACGAATACTTCCAAAAGCATCTTCGGCGATTGATTAATTACTATTCCTTAATTTCTCGATCCAGACAATTTCCCAACACTTCAAGAAAAATATGTCATCTTGAAAATGACTTTATTATTTTTTGGGTAAAGTTTATTGGGTAAACTTGCTATTTGAGCTTTTTGTAAGTTTTTAATAAATTTTCAATAAATTCAATGCATAAAACATAATTTATAAATTAATTTAAAAAATCAATAATAAATCATGAGTTAAACTTATACTTGATAATGGTCTTGATTGAATTGGATGCAATGAATATATGATAATTTGGATCGATGGATGATGACACATTAATTTTATTATTTCTTAGTG
>JAOXNR010000022.1:1812854-1838791 GCA_028571225.1 Parsonsia alboflavescens
CAATTTTCTCACAACTGAAAATTTTGCAGTGGATTTAGATTGCCAGCATCGCATGTAATTCACACTGTTGGACCAATTTATGATGCTGATAAAAACCCTGAAGCTTCTTTGAGAAATGCATACAGGTGAGGATGTATTTAGATTAGTAATCATCACAAAACAATTTTGGCTCCCCATCTTGGTTAACTTCTGGCTTTTCATTTTGGAGTTGCAGAAATTGTCTTAGCATCTCCAAGGAGAACAACTTGCAATACGTTGCTTTTCCTGCCATATCGTGTGGAGTTTATAGGTATGACATCTTTTGGGTCTTCTGACAAATTTCCCCATCCAGGGCTAATGACCTCTCATTGAGCAACAAAATTAGATGATAAATTGAGAATTATTTCAAGATGGTGAATTTTTTGCCCTCTAGAGTTTTGGAACTTTTTCAGGCATTAGTCCAGAAAGATAACCCTACTTAATTTCCTGCAGGGCTTATTCTGCTAGATTTTTAAATTATTAAGATAGGCCTGAGTCTCTGACATATAGCAATATGATCCTGCAGATATCCCTTAAATGAAGCTGCAACCGTGGCCTTATCCACAGTTAAGGAATTTGGAAATGATCTGAAAGAGGTATACTGACTCTCTCATTGTTGTAACTTCTATCAGTTTTTAGACTTTAGTCTACCTAATTTGCAACTTTTTGTTGCACAACTCTTAGACTTCATACATTTCTTGTATGTAAAGAATAATTGAGAAACAAAACTGATTGCTGAATCCTGATTATTGTAATTGGGAGCAAATTACAACATGATGTGAACAAGCCAAATTATACAGATTGCGATGCCTCAATCTTGTTTCCATCTTAGATGTTTCTGAAAATTGCATGAAGCAAATTGCATTCCGAAAATAAAATTAGCCATCTGAATTATGCAGGATACATACTTAGAACCAAGTACCGTACTTGGTAAAATAGACTGACCACTAATCTGTGAAGTTCCTTCCCGACTTAAAGGGGCATTCATGTTTTTCAATGTTTTTTCAGGTCCACTTCGTCCTGTTTTCTGATGATGTTTATGAGGCTTGGGTGATGAAGGCCAGAGAATTGTTCAAAGATTGATGATTCATGGCTGCTTCAGAATCTGCAGTGGTGATTGGGTTCTAGCAAGACTCGCGATATTGCTGAGTGCTATTTCTGAGTATGAACTGAATAGGTGCTTTGTCTATGGAGAATCTTATTTCATGGTGTGTGAGTGAGATACAAGAGTGTGAGGGTCAGGTGGTTTACGGGTGAAATGAGCTATAATACTCAACGCGCTAAGAGATGTTCTCGAAATTCCATTATCAAGATGATATACTTTTACTCTTTCCTGCCTTGCCATTGGATTATTCAACCAGGAGTCCTGGTTTAAACATGCCTTTTCAGAAATTTAGCTTATATTGAATCTATAAGGCTGTGTTTTAAACCATATTTTTATTCTAAAAAAACAATTTACTTTGACATTTTCTATTCTTTTATTATTATTATTCTTATCATGAAATCCATCGAGCAGCCCATTTAATATATTTTCGAATATCTTCAATGTTAACGTTTATGCATTTACTAATTTATTATATATTTCAGCTAAACATATTTTGCTTCCATTATCGAGATAAACACAAAACCTGAACTTAGGAAAATTTGACCAAATAAAAGGAACAAATTCATCGGCAAATAGTTATCTCCGTAGGCACTGAAATGATTGATAACAATCCGAAAGGAAAAAGACAATATTTGGATCGAGTATCTAAAAGGAAGATGAAAGTGAAAATGATAAACGAGGCTTGTCTGGACTTCCCCAAAGATGTGGCGCTTCTGCAAGGATAGTATCCTCATCAGCAGACCAGAGGGCATCATGAACAAGCTCAATTTCTTTTTCTTCTTTCTGAGCAAATACTGCTACCAATAGATCATGCACTGCATGCTTGAGAAAGTTTTATAAATCTTTGTCCCTTGACAAATTACGAGGAAATCTACTAATAACATTCTCATCAACTATTTTATAGTGCTTTGAAAATTCCCGATGGATCACTCCAGCATATCGATTCACATGGTCTTCAAATTTATCGTACAAAGCCGGAATTGTAATAGAAATAATGGTTCCTGCAAACAATTTGCAAATCAAATCTAAATCAAGGAGGAAAAATATTATCAGAGAGGCTCATAAAAATATTCCCCCAGCTCAGATTAAATGCTAGTTCTCGCTAGAAGATGTTCTAACTTCTAAATGCATCTAGCAGAGTCCAACAATTAAATCTTAAATCCTAGTCTACAGATATAAGCATACAAATGATGGCTTAGAACATCCTTTTAGACCCTGAGGAGATTTAAAATCCTCAGTGAAACCATTCTAGTATTTTAGCTCCTCCATCCCCCAAAAAATATGTATAACATGTGCTTTCTTTATTTTTTATTTTTAGTGGTTCGCATGCACCTCCACAATAATCAAGGTCCAAAGTTTAAGAATCATATTCATCTCATATCTCTTAGAATGCAATTTGCAGCAACTATGAGATGCGGGCAATGCAAGTAAGATGAGTGGGCTATGAGAGTCTCCAAAAAAACAACTGAGGGAGACAAATGCAAGCCCTATCAAATAAAGAGGGGAAGGAGAAATGGTGGGAGGTGAGATAGCTGCTTCAGAAAAATGAATCAAATTGATCATAAAACAAAATGATCAAGGGTGAAACTCTATACCTATATATGCCAGCGTGTAGAAGGAAATTAAGCTACCAATGACCGACAAGAGCCACAAAGCAATAACAACCTGCAGATTACACAAAACCTGTTAACTCTAGTTCCTCATTTGTGACAACACCAAGGTAGAGTCAAATAGATATTTCATCCCAAGTATATTAGATCAGGCAGTAATAACTATACCGTAAAGACCCAGACTAGTATTGATCCATTGCCAAGAATATAGGATGGAAATGCAGATCCTAGTAATTAAAATGGATGACAAATCTGATGCAACATTGCCCCACTCTTGCTCAGAATTGCAACCTTAAAATGAATTATGGCCACTAGGTGCCTTTCTTGATGCAAAAATTTTAAACAGTTTGAGTCTGTAAGACAAATTAGAGTAGTGCTGGTTCCAATTATTATTTCTTCTTTTTCTCTGTAGTCTGTACCATCACTTACTGCTAGCAGCTGAGATCATATCCTATCTCTCTGAATTCTACATATATGCACACAAACTACTTCATAACCATGTACGCAAATTAATCTTGTTCATGAACTAAAAATGACAGAAGCAAAACTTATGGATTCAAATAAGCCCCAACACCTTTAGCTAGGCTTCTCTAGTAATTACAGATTCAAAGTCACCAACCTTGAAAAAGAGCTTGAAGTCTCTGCCAAGAGTAATATCATGAGCCATAAGCAGCAGATAATTGACTTTGGCACGAAATGATGCAGCAGCACTATTGACCATATCTTCTGATAAAACTAATTCAGGCAGTGATCTCAATTGCCTGTCAGAAACAGTAAAGAAGGGATTGATTTAATTTTTTAGGCAAACAACAAGAAACATGAAACTGTACAGACTAATGGAGATAAAAACCAAACCTGTTTCTAATAACAGCATATTTCGCATGAAGAAACCGCAAAACAACTAAAATCAGCAAGACATCACAACAGATCGATAAAAAGGATAACCCTGATTTCTCAAATAAGAACCACGCAGCAGTAGCAACAACAATTATGCCACATGAGACATGCCGCCGCCTCCACAGTATCACATCAGCAGCTACAATAAGAGTGAAACAATTGGTAAATAGAGAGAAACTCAAAAGAAAAATAAGTGCAGTAAGGCTGCAAGATAAAAGCCTGTACATCTCCACGTGTGTGTTTCTAAAAGGTTTGTCTATAATGGTTGGACTGCCGGTTAAAGTGATGGATAAAAAAGTTCATAATGTTTTTACAAGAACATGTTGCTGGGAGGATTAAAGCAGTATTGGACAGGAGAAAACAAAATTGAGATTTTGATGACAGATATAAAACTATTAAGCTTGTTCTGAATTTTTGTTACTTTCTTTACAAGGTTTAAGATTCCCATTACTTAAGATGTCACTGTTCTAGTGCTATCTTAAGATCTCAAAGGATGTATGGGAATAAAGGAAATATTTTCTCTAAAGCAATCCTAAAAAAGATGCTCGTTGTGAACAACTGCTTTATATATATCATCAGGAACAAATGAATGACCGAGAAATGACAAAGCTTGAAAATTTTACAGAAGTTTTGAATTGCTAGTCCTCGAATCCTCTGGAACACAAAAGAGCAGGTAACATAACTATCTTTCAACATCGTACAAAGTTGAGAGTTGTCATTCTAAATATGCAAGACGCAGTTCTCAAAAGTACCACAATCTTAAATATCTGAAGTTGCAAAATACAACAGAAACTCAACAAAGAACTTCACTGAGTTCTAGCCTCCCTTAGAAAGAAAATGATGAATATCAGGTGTCACCTTCTTCAGCATCTACCCCCTCCTATTCTTAAACTTCTCCTTCGAGAAATGTACTTTTCCAAAGCCAATACAGCGAATATATAAACACAGTTACACAACCACAAAGGAAGAAAAAAATCGATTTACATCTATGCTTTGCGGAGTGGAAAAAGAAAAAACAAACAAACAAAGAGAAATTAAAAGGAGAAATGCAGTTACCTGTACCACCGCCCATCAACTGGTGAACAGAGTTCGATTGACTGAAAAATTTGTGCGAAGAACTAGTGGACGTCGACGGGATAGATTCTATTCTTTCATGATCATCTCCATTCGCCCGGATATCCCAAGGATCCTCCGAATTCTCCATTGAATTCTCACGGTGACAACTATTCAATTCAACTAAAAGAATGCAACAGTAAACTACAAACAAATCTGAAACCCTAGAATTAGACTTCAATGGGAGCAAGTAAAACTTGAGTGAATTGCAAGAGGCGCGTTGATCACAGGATTCAGATAAAGAAGTATTTGTTTATCTCATCAACGTCAAGCGGTTTATAATCAATGCTTGAAAGTTTTCTCATTATAAATCTATAAACTAAAAATCCTAAATCAACTCAGTAATTAATCATGCGATGATATGATCAAAGAATGGGCAAACATATAATAATGGCATTCCTAGGCCTCAGTTTTGACCCAAGGAAAGACGACGAATTTTCTTTCTAAGAATCTTCAACGAACTAATCCAGACCTGTTGGACGAATACGCGCCCAGGCGCGCTGGTGAATATAATTATTAATGAAAAATATATAGTATCAAGATTGTATTCCCATACAGGACTTAACTGTTCCTATAAAGTATTTTTCCTATTTAAAATTAAATATTTAATTTTAATTTAAACAAATTTTAATAAAAGAATATGATTTAAATTGTTTTAATTACTTATATTAATTTATTTATAAAATTTAAATTCATTTAGATAATATTAAATTTCTTACCACCCAAAATGAAAAAAAAAAAAATCTATTTGACACAAAATAGTACAGTTTTATTTGATGCCAGTTACATCTTATAATAAATAAGTAATACTCCTACTTAATTTTAGAAAAAAAAAAAATTATACTAGAGTTTCATTATGCAATTTCTAATTATTATTTTATTAAATTCAATTTATTTTAAAGGACTTCATGTATAGTTGAATTAATATTTGTATTATTAGTAGTTACGAAATTATGATCATTATGGTACTAAATGACAATGACAATAATATCGAATTATTTTATAGCTGGGGCATCACGTCAAAGGCCACGGGACCAGAAAACTGTAACAAAAACCTAACGAAGAAAATAATCGGTAGTTAGAGAACGGGTAAAATAACGCAATTGATGAATTCTTAATTCTTATGCCTTCAGGCCCAACTTGCCAGAGGATTAATATATAATTTAATTTTAGACAGAAAATTATTTTAAAAAATTAATTTATTAAAATTTTAGATATTATTATCATGTTATTTTATTAAACAAAATGTATGATAAAATATGAAGAGATTTTAATTAAAAATATATTATCTTTTATTTTAAAATGAATGTCTCATTTTAATTTATACATATTTTAAAAAAAAAGATTTAACTTATTTTATTTTTTAAAGGTAATTTTCTTTATAAAATTTTATTTAATTAAGAAAATAAATCATTTATTTTCGAATGATCTAAAATAAAAAATAAAATATTTAATTTTAGATGAAAGGAATATTATTTAGCTTAAATGGTGAGTTCCAAATTATTTGAAAAACATATTTAATAAACCTTGAGAAATAGCCGAGATACACGCGTATAAAAGAGCGTGGTTTAACCATGTGAGTTTCATCTGAGAAGAATTTGAACAGTACGTTGTATACTTGTCCGCCGGTGCCATAAGCAACGCAAGCACGTCTCCCGGTTTTTCTCCGACTACTCAATTGAAAAATATTTACCTTATTTTTCTAATAATAATAAACTTTATACACTTATAGTTTAGTGAATTTACACGTTAATACCGAACTGTCATCGAACTGGCTAAAGTGACTGCCTAACCTTTTGCCCTAAAATTACTAATAATTAATTACACGTCTCAGCTTCCAAATCAAAGGTTACTATTTATATATATATACACTAGCTATATATTTGTAATAATGGAAGCTTCCTAGTTCAGCTTACATTTAATGAACCTCAAGCACTAGAGAGTGTTTGAGAACTTGCCTGTGTAAGATTGCATTTCTTTTTCTTTTTGGATCTACTCTGAACTCTGCTGCAATCTGAAGCTCAAGTGAAAGTTAAGGTGGGAAATTGGGTTTGTATTCGTCTCGTTGCTCGAGGAAGTTTATCTAACGGTTATGTTTTTGGATCTAATATGATGTGATGTGTTTGAGTGTTGCAGGGAGTGAAGTTGGAAAAGATGGCTGAGAACAAGGGGTTTCAGTTGGGGACAATTGGTGCTTTGAGTCTGTCGGTGGTTTCGTCTGTCTCAATTGTGATTTGTAATAAAGCGCTTATGAGTACTTTAGGTTTCAAATTTGGTGAGTTCATAATTGAAATGCTACTTTGAATTGAATTTTATCTGTTCCTGTTGGAGTATGTCTGGTGTTGCTAATGAGGATTCAGTTGGCTGCTTCTTGGGAATATTTTCATTTGCTTTTCCTATGGCATGTGAAGATTTGGAATTTATGGTGATTTTCACTTTCCTGGTTTGCTTTTGTGAAATGGGAAAAGTTTGAATACTTTTGTTTACTATTCCTCTGCAATTTGATAGGAAATGCATTCCCTTGGCTGATGATAACATTTCAAATAATGATTGATCCCGTTCTGGATGGTTCAATTCTCTCCTATATTTTCATCATCGCTACAAAAGAGAAAAAAAGTGTCACTGCATCATTCTTCTAGATCACTGACGAGGGTATTTAAAAGTAAAATGGTAAAACTGAATTTGCATTAATAAACTGATGCTTACTGCAATAGTTTAGAATCAATCTGATGCAGATTGCATGCTGAAACAATTTAAGAAGTCCAGAATTATTACTGTTTATAGATCTCTTGCAATTCACTTCTTTTGCCTTTCCACTTGTTTTTTCTTACTTTTTCTTTCCAATGATTCCTTTAGACATCTGAATTGTATTTCTGCTCCTTCTCTCCATCTGATGAGCAATTTTCCTTTGTAAGTATGATAAAAATATTATCATAAAAGAAAGAAAAAGAAGTAAGGAATTTCTTTTTATAAATAAGTGAATAAACTAACAATTGTTGATAAACTGGCCACTTCACCCCTTCTACTCAGAAATGGACTGGACTGGGTGTGAGAGTGGGGTCCACTTTCTCTACCTTGTCCTTTCTGTGTGCTCTGTTGCATCTGGGTCTCAACTCTGGTACTTGGATGTTAATTTGTCTACTTATCTATTAAAACAAAAGAAGAAATTTCTCAATATTTCTCAATTTTCTCATGCAGCTACGACCCTGACAAGCTGGCATTTACTTGTCACTTTCTGTTCCCTTCATATTGCGTTGTGTATGAAATTGTTTGAACACAAACCTTTTGATCCACGAACCGTAATAGGATTTGGTATTCTGAATGGGGCTTCAATTGGGTTACTAAACCTTAGCCTGGGGTTCAATTCTGTTGGTTTCTATCAGGTAAACTTTCCAATCAGAATTCAGAATGTTAGGTCACTTCTATCTCTTTTTGTTTGTAAATCTCTGATTTGGATGATATTTTTCAACTGAGGCTTTGCAACTTTTATGCAGATGACAAAGCTGGCGATCATTCCTTGTACAGTACTATTGGAGACCCTCTTCTTGAGCAAAAGATTCAGGTCAGTAAGAAGGATATTAAGTTCACTTTAATTTTCTAGAGCCAGATGAATAATAGATTTTTTCATTGTCTCTTCTTGATCTATCTTCTTCAGAGATGATGAGAAAAAATAAGTTACTCCATTTTTTTTTTGTTGATGATTCTTGTCACTCAAAATTTGGTTTTGCATGACGATCTTTCATCTTTCTCTTTCCATAATCACTATATTTTACTTCTACAATATAAAAGTATGTAATTGATTGTCAATGATTTCTTTCTTTCTTTCTCTAAATTTTCCACCTTAATGACTGTTTTTCTTCTATTTCAAGATTCATAATAGATTGTTGTCCTGATTATCCATTGAAATTCTTCTATCTTCTTGCTTCTGTTGCAGCCAGAGCATTCAGTTTTCTCTTGTCATTCTCCTCCTGGGAGTTGGGATTGCAACTGTTACTGATCTGCAGCTGAATTTTCTGGGTTCTGTCTTATCACTCCTTGCTATTATCACAACATGCATTGGACAAATTGTATCCTTCTCATGTGGATTTTTCCCATTTGTTGACATTCTGACATTTTTTAGTGAACCAAAGCAATGGATACTCATGGAGAGCATGTTGTACCAGTTAAGCTGAGTGCCTAATCCAGAGTTTATGATCCAAATATTTGAGTAGATACATCTTCATTCCCCTTGGTTTTAAGGTGAACAAGACACAAAGAACTTAATGTGATCCACAACCACAAGACACTTAAAAACTTATGGTTTCTCAAGCTTCTATATTAGATATGTCCATCTCTTTCTATATTGTTTTTTAAATTGCATATTAAATTTTTAGATTTATTAGAAGTTTAGGCCCTCATTTTTTTTTTCCTTTTTGCTTTGGGAAGCATTGTGAGTAACTTTGTTGGGATCTTAATAGAAACGAAGTTGAAAAAATCAAGGAGAATTATTCTTTTGGTTGGTTGATTGTGCTTATGAAAACAAATGTCTTTAGCAACTCTTTAGCCCTATTATATAACTATACAACATATAAAGGCAGAAGCAAAGAAATTCATTTCACAGTCAATTTAGAAAATCATGGGTATACAAAACATAAAATTTAGCTTCCAAGGTAATTGTTATCAGTTTCTCCAATTTTGTGATTTTGCAAGATATAACATCATTTATTAAGATGTTTTGTCTTGTTTATGAGGTTCCCTTACCCTGAAGCACTTATTTTGAGAGCAATCATGGTGAAGTACATAAATTTTTTATGAGATAGGCATGGCTTTCTTTTGATGTGAAATGATTGTTATTTGTTTATCATCTTAATAAGCTTCTTTCAGATGACCAATACAATCCAGAAGAAGTACAAGGTTTCATCTACGCAGCTTCTGTATCAATCTTGCCCTTATCAAGCAATGACCTTGTTCATATCTGGTCCGTTTTTGGATCGATTTTTGACCGGTCATAATGTATTTGCCTTCAAGTATACACCAGAAGTGCTGGTGAGGATGAGCAGAGATCTTTTGAGTAATACTGCTTTCTCTTTCATGGGTTAAATTTCAATTCTAATCTTCTTTGATCAATGTTGCAGGCTTTTATTGTTCTCTCCTGCCTGATCTCCATCTCTGTTAATTTTAGCACATTCTTGGTAATTGGAAAGACATCTCCAGTCACATATCAAGTTCTTGGGCATCTGAAAACTTGCCTTGTACTTGCATTTGGATATGTTTTGCTTCATGATCCCTTTAGCTGGAGGAACATCCTAGGCATTATGATTGCATTGGTTGGAATGGTTCTGTATTCTTATTATTGTTCTCTTGAGAATCAGAAGAAAATAAGTGAAGCATCAATGCTACCTCAGGTACTGAACAATCTTGGGTCTATTCTTTCCAAATGTATTCTCATCTTTTCCCCCCTCAAATGGGAGATCTCAAGCGGGTTTCTTATTCTTTCCTTCTATTTTGGGCCTGGTCAGGGGTCGGGCAGTCATTATGTCTAGAAATCTGTTTTCTTTTCTTTTATTCTTCTTCCCCTCCCCCTTTTTTCCCTTTTTTTCATGGTGAGTCTTTCTGAAAATCTTCTTATGAGATTGAAATTGCCTGTTTTTTTTCAGACTAAGCAAGGTGAAACTGATTCTCTAATACACAAGGAAAATACTGCTGTTTCTTTAAATGATATTGTTGTTCCAAATGCTGCCATGAGGAAATCCGACAAAAACATGCATGCTTGAATCTTCCTGTTTGTGGTAATTATCTAGACAACTGCAATGAAGTGGTTAGCGATAGGGGGTTGCTGTGAAAGCTGTACAAGTTTTTTGAAGAACTTCATCTGCAATATGAACACATGTGAGTAACAAAAGAAATCTGCTTGATATTGCTCTCCGGTATATACCATCTGACATGCTAATGCTATATTGTTAAGGAATGCATACCTTTAATTTCCCTTAATTTTGGGAAATAGATATTTTAAATCTATAAATATGAAATATGTAATTTTGGAGATCTCTGTAATTGTCCTGTCTCGAAAGAATGCTGTAATTCTTAAACAAATTCAAATTTAGAAACAGTTCCTTTGTATTGCATTTTTATTTTATATTACTTGATTCCTCTCTTTTGACATCATTTCTTTCTCTTCTTTTCCAAACAAGAGTTCTTGGAGGTCTGAAAACCTGTGATCTGTGTTTTTATGTACAAGTTTCTTATAGATTTCTTGAGTTATCTTCCCTCTTAATTATCTCTCTGTCTGTTCTTGATTGATATTCTTATATTCAACATTATCTATATATTGCTGAAGAAACTTTTCACACGATGCACTGAAACTTAAAGATAATGGATAAATGAGACAGATAAGTTCTTAACCATGATCTTTTTATTTGTAAAAGTATTAATTAGCTGAGTACATGGTAACTTTGCCCCTGATATATTTTGTCATGCTAAGGTCTTTAGTTGGTGTCCATCAACTTAGCAGATCTGTCTCTGGTTGGTTATTAGCCCCATCTGCACCTTGTGTCAGTACATTGGCCCTGTTAGCTTGGTCCGTCCAATTAGTACAAACCAGAGTGCACACCATCATAAATGAACATGAAAATTGTGCAGTTGCAAGCCCCATCCAGAATCCCAGAAAACCCACTTTATATGTGAAGGCCATTATCAGTGCAACTGGCAAACCAATTAGGTAGAAGGATATAAAGTATATAATACATCCCATGTTTTGCCGTGCAGATCCAATCAAAATCCCATTTCCAGCTGTTTGGATGCAATTCCATAACTCACAAAATCCTATTATAGGAAGTGTTTTTGAGGTCAATGTAAGAATTTGGGACTCGCTTGTGTACAGTTTTCCCCAAACATTTCTGGCGGCAGTGGTGCAGCCAAAAGCTACAGCTCCCCACAAAGCTGACAAAATCAATCCAATGGTCATTGTTTGTCGGGCCAAACTTGGTTGATTTGCTCCTAATTCTTGACCAACAAGTGTAGATAAGCCTGAGCTCAAAGAGGAGGGAAATACATATAGCAAAGCAGTCATCTGTATTAGGATCCCCACTGCAGCCAGACTTGCCTTAGGATTGGTTAGTAGACCACAGAGGAATACCACAATCTCGTACCACCACCACTCTAAGCACACTGATATTGTACCTGGTCCTGCAAGTGCCAACAATGTTTGCCAGCCACTGAAGCATGTGCTTATTCTAGCACCATCCCATGGTTTTACTGGACAATTTGAGATGAAAAGGTATAGTAGCAGCCCTATGTTTATGTTTAAAGAAAACCAGGTTGAAGCTAGGGCAACTCCTCTTACCCCCAAATGTAATTGAACAACAAGGAGGTAGTTGATTGGGTAATGAAGAATCATGGCACATGCTGCTGATACAGTAAGGACTTTGTTAATGTTTTGAGTCTTTAGAAATGTCCTTAAGGGATTAAAAAGGGCCTGGGCTGCCAAGTCAGGTATGGAGTATAAGATATAAATGTTGGCTATAGATGTGATGTTCTGATCTTGACCTAGCCATAAAAGTACACTTTCTGCCTTCAACCAGATTAGAGAGATTGCAATGGCGGCCAATAACAGGAGAGAAAGGGTCCTCATGAAGGCTTGAGTTAGAATATCCCACCTGTTTGCTCCATATGCTTGAGAACAAATTGTCTCCATTCCAACTGTCAGTCCCTTGAGAACAGCGTAACCCGTGATATTTGTAAAGCCAATGGCTAATGAACCCCCAGCTAATTTAGTACCCCCAAGACGTCCCAGGAAGTGCATAGAGATGATGGACTTTGAGTACATGCATAGGCTGGTAATTAGTATTGGAAAAACGGTCCTGCTCAGCATCATCAACTTCTCTCCCACCTGCATTGAATACATAAATTAGACCCAAAACTAGGAAATACAGAAACTGTAAATTGAATAGAACTGAAGAAGGAAATGGTTCATTCATGAACATAAGACCAGTTACCACAGTGTTGCAAGACATGATAAGCACACGAGTGAATCCTTTTTCTTCTGCAAAAGAAACGATACACTCAGAAATATGGCTTTAGCCCGGGATACTATGATCTCACTTTCTGTCGCTTTTATAGCCCAAGGATGTAACCGACGAATCTTTTACACCACACCTATTATGCATTGCTTTCCTAAAGGTCCACTCAAACGAGTTTCAGTCTTTCTGATCTGGTCCATTAAATGAGAATTATAAAGGAAAAAATTTGAATAGCCAAAAGCGTGTGGAACTTGCGCTACTGATTCATATAGGATGTGTGTAGATGTCTGGATGGTTCTGCCATGTGGCACTGGACTCAATTTTCATTACTGTGAACGGTCCAGTACATGGGACACGAAATTTTTACATTCATTATGGTGTATCATGTGGACCGAAGACAAATTTTGTCGATATCAGGAGTTGAACCCAGGACCTCCTTGTGATACCATGTTAAAATTTCGCCTAATGTATAACCTTAAGCTTACCATGTTAGGGGAAACCTGAGATGACCAAAGGAGTACAGAGGATTGCATAATTAGTTTGATAAGAAATTTAACTCAATAATAATATTTGCAAAAGAAATTGCAAAAATTTGAGAGTTTAGTGTGTGCAGAATTTCATTTGCAAACCTTCTTTTTTATCTTTTCATTCATTGTGTTTCCTTTGTTGTTCTTTTCGATATCATTCTTATGGGCATAAGAATGTTAATACTGAATTTAACAAGTTAATGATAAACTTCCTATTCTATTGGGATTTCCCTAGTGCATCAACTTGATATGGGTTCTGGTTGCTAACACTTCCTTTGCACATTTCAGATTCACATATAAAATGTGGGTGTTTCATTTTGCACTAGTAACTGCTATATATGTCTATCTGCTTAAAAACTAAAATGCAACAAGTTATTGTTAATTTTTTAACTCTTCCTAAAGTAGACATTTATGAGTACTGACTGCCATCCCTTTCATTGCCTGTTTTTCACCTGTGTTTTATTTGTTACTCCCATCATCGGAAGTGACATGTACTTTCTATTTTGGAATATCTCAATATTAATGTCCTGTTTCCTAAATAAACATATTTTCATTTTGCACAACTAACCTCCTTTAAGTTAAGAGATATGAGTTCCACTAACTCACTGCCATCATAGATTAGTAATTGAAATGTGGTAACTAATGGTTGAAGGTCTCCTATATTTTTTGTGTTAAGTCAAATATGGACATTCAAGTCCCTTGGGACTAAGTATTCTTGTTTTTTCAGTAATTATTGATAACGGCTAAGTAATTTGAACTTGAGAAACTGTTCGGAACACAAACTTTGTTGCTAAAGTGACGTTTGATAATAAAATGCATTTTAGGGTGATTTGGTACTTCCAAAGTTAGAAATATAGGCATGCTGAGAGCCCTTAAATGACATAGTATGATCAGAATCCATTGAGTGTTTGTTTTTGTCTTAAAAAACCAAGATTTATAATTTGACCATTTAGCCCTACTAACACCTTGCACCTGGAGAACTGTTAATGGAGCATGTGTGACAATTTCTATTGAAATGGGGTTTGTTATGAGAATTTTGATATACAAAAAAATGTCTATTTTATGAGAGTGAACATTCACTTTGGAAAATTCTAAAAGGGGATGTGTGGTCATCCTGGAAAGATAGCAGCTTACTATTTATTCATTTCGTGAACAAAATACCTCTATTACCTTACTTTTACATTTGGATTTTAAGGATCATTGGACTGTTGCAATTTGCAACATAAAATGATTTGTTCATTGCAATAGGATATTTTAAAATTTTGAGTAGAAAAACTAGTTAAAAACAAAGGAACTGCATTAGGGATGGGGGATTGTCTATAGGAATGCTCTATAAGAATCATAGGTGAAGCTTGGAACACATTTAGTATGACAATTAGCATGGTCCTTTTCTAGGGTTTCAAGAAATCTGCCAATGTGTGAAGTTCATTTTTCTTTAATTTGTCAAAATTTGCTTCAAGGTGATAGGAAGAACACAGCAGCTGTGAGCAGAAGAGAAAAATCAGTTGCTCTTACTATTGTTTAGGAATCAAGTTAATGGAAGACCTAAAAGAATCTCTTTCAATTCAAAATTTTCCTTTCATATTATATTTCCCTAGAACTTCTGAGGAGATGCAAAATACTATAGACTCTAGAGATTGACTCATCATGACCACTATAATGTTATAATGGAGGGTAAGTTTTGTGAATTTAATCCTTGTCTTGACATATTTCTTATTGAACTTTTATTTATCTGAACAGTATGATATTGTCTTTAAAGAGCTCACTAATTTTTGCAGTTAATAGAATTGCATTTTTACTCTGTTTATTGTTTGCTTGTCTAACAAAGAGTGGAAAAAACAATCATAGGCAGATTAATGCGCATGATTTTCCGGGTGAGAACTTCATCTATGGATCAAATGTTTAAAATATTTCACATGAGCACAAAAAAAATGATATCTTCTTTAAATTGCTACTGCTGCATAGAGATCTAAACACCGGATGCTGTTTCCCATTTTCATTGTCTGTGTTCTCTCGTTCTCTAGAATTATGAATTTCACTTAGGAGCCTTTCATGATTTCATCCTACACCAAAATTTGGAAGATAATGGACATGAGTAGTTATTAGTAAGACCTTGCCTGGTTAGTTGTGTTGATGCTTGAAAGTCATCTTATGATATTTGTCATTGTTTATTTAATTCAAATTAGTTTTTAGATACCCCCATATACATCCTCCTCTTAGTGTGCCTTTTTTCCCCTATCAACCCTAGCAGAAGATGAACATAATTTTGGAGTTCCTAAAATATGCTTAACACCCAGGTCAGGTATAGAATTGTTCTTATTCCGTTAGCAATTTTCACTATTACTAGATAACATTGTCTCCCACCCTATCACCAAAATAGCATTTGAAACAAATTTCTGATCCCTTTGGTTGTGAAAGAGAACTCCTCCCATAGGGGGTCCAACAGTCGTGATTGGTGTGCCCACTGGTGGTCTTTACTCTCTACCGCGCGTGTGCAGGTTCAATTTTGTTTGATATGACATGGTACCTTTTAATGAAACATTAGATGGACACTCGTACTCCTATTTCAGAATAAGTCATTAGGATTGGGGAAATTCTGATATAGATTGCTCAATGTGTGAAGACATGGACCTTGTGATTAAAAATGTCCCATTATTTTTTAAATTGATACGTTTAAAAGTTGAATGCTTAAATTGAAAGTAACGTATGTACTCAGGTGGATGGATAGTTTCACCATCGTTTTAATCATAAATATTTTTCAAATTAAAATACCTTGTGTATTTTTTTGTTTTAATATTTAATATGCTTTTTTTTACTATAAATATGAATAATATTGAAAGAATTTCTATTACTTTTTAAAAGTATAAGGTGACCTTTATTTTGAAAAAAAAAAAAAAGGGAACATAAAAAATCAAAATGGTGCGCACATCACATCACATGTGAAGACATCCAATTGTGCCCTGGCAAAACTCACATTTTACTTTCAACTCTCTAGCTGGTGCTAAGGTGAAAGGTGGAAACAACTTTTCACTTAACTTTTCCTATTGCTTTTTAACTTTTTAGCATGATGTTTGTAACCCACGATTACCTCTGCATGGTGACAGAAGAGCAAAGCATGTTTATTGTGTACCAAAGCCATGTATTTGGCCTTGTTCTTCTACAATAAGCTTGGCTTTTCTAATACCCCAATTCAGCATAATTTAGGGTCACATTTGCATTGTGAGTTACTACTGAGAAGGAGCTCCGCTAGGAATGCAGGGTAGCATCCTATAGGTGCAGTACCACAAATGTTTACCGTAGGGCGTCAAAAAGGTCTGGCCGTTATTAGTTTGGGCTTAATTCACCGAAGTTTTAGTTTTTCTAGGCCCAAATTATTTGGACTCAGTGGATTTATTAACTGTTAAGATAATAAGATCAAATCCATGACCATGGCTTCTGGACAAGTTATTTCATAAAATGCTTATATGGACTTGAGATATAGACTTTGTAATTTCTATTCATTCAAGTAAATGAAAAATAAAAATCAAGAGTAATATTACATATGAGTCTCATTAGAAGGTACACCTATCTTTGGATTAATTATTATAATGTGATTCAAGAGTTATAAAATCGATGTGTGAATTACGAATTAGGTTCATATCAAAATTTTCTTATTCAAAATAGTTAAGAGTCATGGGAAGCAAACAAAAATGGGAAATTGTATTATGAAAATAGTTTTGTGGACCTTCATCCAGGTTAATTTTCACGGTATTGGTAGGATTCAAATTCGAGACTTATAGTCTGTAAGCTAGCCACTCCACCCACTGGGATGTCCTTAAAGAGATAACAAATAAAATGCTTGATTAATATATAAAGTGAAAATTACTAGGGATGACTTTTTTTTGTCTTAACTAACCATGTGGTCACTGAACTTGCCATTTTTTTTTCAATTTGGTCATCAAACTATAAAACTAGTCAATTTAGTCATTATACTCTATGTCTTTAAACAATTTAACCACTATATGGTGGTCTAATTGAATAACAATTAGAAACATAATCAATGTTCATTAACAATATCATATGGTTTTCCATGTCACTAAAATTTTCCTTTTTTGCTCAACTAAATGTACTCCATGTCATTCAAATTATGTGTTAATCAATAAATAGATAAAAAATAATAATAATAAAAAAAAGAAATTGACAAAATCACAAAGATTCTTTTACCCTATATGGAAAATTCTAGTGATATTGAAAGTCACGTGACATTTTCATTAAAGATTGATTACATTAGTGGCGATCATTCAACCTGATTAAGATACAGTGACTTAATTTTCTAAAAACACAAAATATAATGGTTAAATTAATTAAAAATAGCAAAATATAATGATTAAATTATTTAAAAACATAAAGTATAATGACTAAATTGATTGGTTTTATAGTTTGATGGTCAAACAGAAGAAAAGTTTCAAGTTTGGTGGCCACATGATTAGTTAAGCCCCTTTTTTTTTTGGATAAGTTGCACAAAAAAAAAAAGTTCATTCTTTTAACTTTACTAAAAATAAGTTCACTTTGATATTTCTTTTTCACAACTACCATTCTCATCCCTACCTAACCCTCTCTCCATTCTTAAACAACTCAAATGTTTATGGCTAAAAACTTATATGTTCAGTGGCTTGAGTATAGTTATCTAAAAAAGTATCATGTTGGACATTTTTTAAAAAACTTGTAACTATTACCAAAATTTGAAATGACTAAACCAAATGACACTCTTATGAAATTGCTCCATTAATTAAAGTCTAGTATAAATAATAAATAGATGAAAAAAATTCTTCATATTTATTAGAGGTGTCAAAAAAGTCCCGCCCCAACTCCACAGGTTGGAGACTTTAAACGGTCAAGTCCAACTACACCTAAAAGGGTCCTCCAAAACCTAATCCAATCCAACTCTTCGAGGGTTGAGGGGTGGATCAGCCCCTGGGATCAAGAGTCTTTTTTTTTTCCCAATTAAAAAACTACATTATGAAATATAATTATAAAAATATCATAATAAATTATAAAACAAAGACATGAAATTGTAGTTAATAAAAATTTCTTCATAAATAAGAGAAAACTAATTTTAATTTTTTAAAAAATTAAAAATAAACTAATGATTAAAATAATGAAAAAAAAGGAAAACTAAATTATATTATAAAAAAAGTAAAACTAATTAATAATTCTCAATTTTCATTCGAAGAAATAAATTAGCAACAGACATGTCATTTACAAAAAATTTTATATAAAAATAAATTTAACAATTCTAACCAATAAATAATAAAATATTCTAATATAATATATATTCAATAAAAAATACAACTGTTTCCAAAGGCCTTCACCAAAAAAACACTCTTATTAAATTATAACTACAAATTTCGCAGTTTAATAATATATCGGGCCATCGGCCAAATCCTTTTTTTGACAGCCGTAATATTCATATGCATTTACTGACTGACTCCGTTGGGCCAAGAAAGCCCAAAACAGTTGAAAAATTACAGTGAAAATACTTGAAACTCGAGGGACTGAAATTAAATTTCGGATCAGCCACATGTCACGCTCTGATGATTACAATCTATAGCTGTCGCATCACAATTCACAGATTTACACACAGCACACTGGTCTTGCTTGTTTCTGGCACACTGATTTTGCTTCATCCCCGTCTAATCCATCCTCAGCCATTTTACATTCATTTCAGATTCTTATTTTTTGACGTATTTTCAGAAGCTCGGCAATGGCACTACGAAACCTAGTCACCAGGAAAACTCTAGTGAGTTCGCTAGGGTTCCGGCACCAGCTACGGGGTTTACAGACCTTCACTCTTCCCGATCTTCCTTACGACTATGGAGCGCTGGAGCCGGCTATCAGCGGAGATATTATGAAGCTGCACCACCAGAAGCATCACCAGACTTACGTCACCAACTTTAACAACGCTCTAGAGCAGCTCGACGAGGCAATTAACAAGGGTGATGATCCTACTGTTGTCAAATTGCAGAGCGCCATCAAGTTTAATGGCGGAGGTTCTTTCCAATTGTCCTTCGCCTATTTGTTATATCTGTATTCTCTCGGATTTGCCATGCTTGGTTGATTGATTTGAATTCTTTGTTCATCTGATGTCTTATGGTCTGGTTAATTGCTATATATTCATATTCTTGTGGTTTATCTATTAGTCTTACTGATCAGATTAGTTAATCTACCTGAAAAAAGTTGGTTTGGTTATACAACGAAGTGAAATGAGGGACGAAGGGTAAACTCACTGTGCTAGTGCCAATACCAGTTGTAAAGCATACAATATTCTTAGTTGTTTATACAATTTGATGGTACCACATAGCAAAGTCCAAAATCGATCACCCCTTTGATTTTCTCTGAGGTGCTTTATATTAAAACGTTCATTTGCTGATTCTCTTTACTCTGCAAAAAAAGAGCTTAATATGTTGGCCTCTGTGTGGATAAAAGTTAGGACAATTAAGAAATTCCATTGTGATATAAACTTTTGCCAAGTGAATAAATAGAGCTCTTAATCCAAGTAATTGAAGAGTCTGGCATGATACTGTTGTACTCCTAAAATGCATGCCTTGAAATGCTCTCTCTATATATTTGAGCCGTCTTCTTTTCTGCTGCCACCTATGCTTTTCTGAAGCCATGTCATGCGCAGTTATCAGTTAAAACTATTATGTTGGCTGATTACATTTATCCTTTAATTATTCGATATCCATAGACCTACTAGATTTAACACAGTCTATGTTTGATCAGGTCATATCAATCACTCAATTTTCTGGAAGAATCTTGCCCCAGTTCGTGTAAGTTTGTTTGCTTTGAACTGCCTTACTACTTGTCATTTTTATGTGCCTAATAATTGCTGCAATCTCACCGCAGGAAGGTGGTGGTGAACCTCCAAAGGGTTCCTTGGGCTGGGCTATTGACACACATTTTGATTCTTTGGAGGCACTGATCCAAAAGATGAATGCTGAAGGTGCTGCTTTACAGGGATCTGGATGGGTGGTAACTTCCGTTGCCTTTTAACTAGTGTTTAATTGGTATTACAATGGGCCGTAGCTTCTTTCACAAGTATTGTTGGCATGCCCTGTTTTGTACTTTCTCAAAAACATACTTTATTCTTGGCAGTGGCTAGGTGTGGACAAACAGCATAAGCATCTTGTTGTTGAAACTACGGCAAATCAGGTAAGATGTTTTAATATTTAATCTGTGACAAGGCTTTGATGGTCTAGAGTTAGGAAGAATTTGATATTCAAAAGTTTCCCGCTTCTCCAATTTGTTCCTGACTTTTGTCATACAGACAACTGCTTATTTTATGCAATTTAGCACAGTAGGTTCATCCTGCTTCAGTTGGTTGCTCTGAGGTTGATTTGAATAGCTAATGCTCTAGGGTCAGCATTAAATTGAGGTTTTAGAGCTGATTGTTTCATTGCATGACTTTAATTCATGGAGAAACCTTGGATAATTTAATGGGTTTACGCTGGTGCAATTTCAGTATCATTTTTCTTGTGTGAAAATTTTCATGCTCCATATAAGTAACCATGATTTCCATATGGATGGATTGGCTCATACATGTTTGCAGAAAGTGTCCTTTGATTTGAACACTATTTTGGAATTTGTTGTACCCTTCTGCGTGATTTTGAGCTGCCATGTAATTCAAGATGTCAAAGTTAAGAGTATCAAAATCCTATACTTGTATTCATGCTTATGCTTCAATGTTATGCTTATCTTCATTGTTGCAGGACCCATTAGTTACTAAAGGACCCAATTTGGTTCCCCTTCTTGGCATTGATGTTTGGGAACATGCTTACTATTTGCAGGTAACTAAACAGCTGCCTTAATGCAAATATCTGCATCTTCTTCTTCATCTTCTTTGTCTCCATATAGATTTATATATCTATTTCCTGGATTGTTCTTCTTTGATTTATTTATTAAAGTTCATGGTATCACTTGATCATCCATCTTAAGGTTGAAAAGGTATAAATATACCGTTCTTCGAAAATCTTTTCCCATATGGCAACCCAAAAGGCATAAATTGGGTTGTGAAGTAGTGTATTAGTTTAATTTTATACGCATCATATAAGAAATGCCATGGCCTTGACCTTTACTGTTTGTACCCATTTAGTATTCACTCACTTGAAGATTTTGTGCTTTATAATAACTGAAGCACATATTGATTTGATGCAGTACAAAAATGTGAAGCCAGATTATCTCAAGAACATTTGGAAGGTGATGAATTGGAAATATGCAAGTGAGGTTTATGAGAAAGAGTGCCCTTGAGAAGCGGCTAAACTGAACTGAAATGAAGTAAATGGTGTACGCAGTTTCTTACAGTTATAAGAGGGAAATAAAAATGTCTTTTGCAGGTTGTTTCAGGATACGGAATAACCCATGATGCTGGGCTGTACTGGATGCTCAATGAATTATGACTTCAGTTATTTGACCTAGTTGTCTGCAACTCTCACAATCCTTTTCAAGTTTCATGCCGAGTGTATCAGAATCTTCTATATGTTTAGGACAAGGTCTTTTCGTGATTTCCCCTTTTTGGCAATAGTAATGGACTGAAGTGCTCCAGCAATCATATAGCCTAGTTATTGCCAACAAGAATTCCATTTGATAATTGGAAACTGCCAGCAATCTCAACAATTTGAAGCACATACCTTGATTAACCAAACAATCACAAAATGCGCAATAAATAGGCTCATTTCCGCTTCACATGATGGAGATTAAAATACCTCCTTCCAATTGTAGGTTACAAAGGATGTGATACAACTTACGTGAACCGGCACATCTGCAGGCAGCTGATATCGAGTAGCAAGCTCAAAGCAGATGGATTTTCTACTCTGAAAAAAATAGAGCATTTTCTGATTCGCATTATACTTGATGCATAGGGGTCTGGTTTACCATTGTATGAATTGTGTGTTGGTCACTGCAAGGTGGATGGATGTCAGCAATCAATCGAAGTTAATCTGACTTGCCCATGTGAAGAATTTTCAAACGTTCCATCTATGATTAAGACAACAATATGCCGTGAAGACTCAACCGTTTCTGGATCCTGCTTTGCTTGACTCTTTAGCTTTCTTCTTCTTGTTTCTTTCTATTTTGGAACACCAAATGAAATTTTCTTACAACTTTGGAGCTCACCTCATCTTAAAGAACATTGCTGGATCCGCTTAACCATCTTTACACATTCTGTCATGGGACAATTGGTCTTGATTGCATTGGGAGCAATGTGTGACCTACTGGCAGCATAACCCTCCTGCCAATAGAATCAAACGTAGCAGTTCTTTAATTGTTCAAATCCAATGCGTTAATCAAATTGTGATTGCTGAAATAAGATATATCCAGATGTATGCTTCAGCTATCAGCTTACAAAAATATTTAAAAACAATTACCATCCGTGCATTGATCAATGCCTACAACCGGTGTATGTGCAGCGAGATAACCCTTCAAATAAAATTTAAACAGAAAAGTATACCTTCAGTAAGGCTTTCATTACGATCCCCAGAGGTGGAGAGTTAAGTTTAGCACGACTTGCTATCTGTAAAAGTCAGCAGAAAATGGAAATAAAGAAAGGAACAACCAAAAGGAAACAATCAAATTGAATTTCATGATATAAAAGCACTCATCTTGGGATAAAGAAACCAAAGTATGATAATCCTAGAGAAAAAACCTCATCCAACTTATTGTAACCAGGTGGTAATCTAGGGTCACTTTCATCAATCATCTGCTTTATTAGCTTTTCAAGGTTTTTTCCAATGCCATTGCTTGTCCACCCCCAATGGTCAGCCAAATTGAGCATATTTGCCAGATGGGATTCATCATGAAGGGGTCCAGTCCAGAGGGGCCCTGAAACAACAATTGAGGGGGGAACCTGAAATGAATGAACAGTATTTAGCAAGTTCCACAGAGAAGATTTCCAAAATGAAACATATATGGAAATTCAGGGCAAATAGAAATTCAATATTTTTGTACCTCTGTTAAACTCACTTCTGCAGATGAAGATCTTGCCATTAACCAGGCAAAAGTGGATACTCTTTATGTCTATTACAACTTCATTCTATGAATTCCTGGGGTCTAATCAGATTTGTATTAAATGGAACTAAACTTTTGAGTACGGCTTTTGCAGTTAGACAATTCTTGTCAAGCCATCGAAATTTCATCTGTTCAATGATCTTAATAAAAAGATTAAGCTTTTATCCCTTCATGCCTCCAAAAAAAAGGGAAAAGGAGACTGAAGCCTGAAAATGTAATGCTTTGTATTGTATTGATATATTGATTAAAAAATTATGATTCCCAGAAAATTCTTAAAAGATTGAAAACCAAGAAGCGATTACATACATCTGTATTGCAAGTGCATCCAATATCAGCAACTTGATCCCAAGAAAATGTTTGAGAATTTCCACACTGAATGCAGTAACTGACGAAGCTATAGTTGCTGAGACAAGCAGAGGAGGCCATGCAATGACCAAGATGTAAAATTGAACCAAGGAATCTCAATATGGAATCACAGCCTTTACCTGCTTTCAGGAAGCTTTCCACGTTTGATTTGAAGCATTACTCTGAAAACAGGGCCATGATACGAGTAGTAAGAGAATAGGGGTGTGACATGGTGACCAAGCACAGAAGCCTCCCTAACTGCCCCTCCTATAAGCATCCGCAGACCAATCTCATTTGAATATGGCATTGGCCGAACATATGCTCCATATGCTGCTAGTGAACTAAAAGCAATGATAGTTATAAAATTGTCCATAAATGACTAGTAATCTAAACCATCCTTATAAGCTTCTCAATAATGACTCCCTAAGCAAAAGATCTAGACAGAGGATTGGTATTTTGATAGCCACTGGAATGCCCAATCACAGACTTCCAGGGGAAAATTCGTCTTTCAAATTCAAAATTTGTTGAAATTATGCCAAACGACCAAGTCCCTGAGAAGTGTGACATTAAA
Source organism: Parsonsia alboflavescens (assembly GCA_028571225.1). Taxonomy (NCBI): domain Eukaryota; kingdom Viridiplantae; phylum Streptophyta; class Magnoliopsida; order Gentianales; family Apocynaceae; genus Parsonsia; species Parsonsia alboflavescens. Next base: position 1,837,079 of record JAOXNR010000022.1, read on the forward strand.
GTATAAGTGAATGGATGATTCAACTCAGGGAAACAGTGAACCCCTCCCTACATTATGAAGAAATGTGGATTTATTGGAATGATTCAGGAGAGATGTAGTGTTACTTGTCAGAGAAGTTTTTTGGAAATTGCCATTTTTATTTTGCTTACACTACTATATATGGTGTTAACTGGTCTGTTGCTGTCTCGAGAACTAAAAGGCATAATTTGTATGATTTCTTTTCAAGCCTAGTTCCTGTGATTGCATTTCCATCATCTGGAATTTAGGTAGCCCCTTAAGAATCTAGAAGAAAAATATTCTGGCGTCCTATTTCTTGCCCAATCAAAAGGAAAGTACCAGAGTTTTCAAGACAGTCAATACATGAAACTTTTTTGCATTCAAGTTTCAATCCTTTCCTATCCTGCAACAGTCAAATACGAGCAAAACAGATAAAGATATCGGTGAAACATACTGTTGAGGACGGTGACCGCCGGACGAGTAGCCATCTGTAGAAGTAATATACAACAAGCCTCCCAATTTAACAGCAGAAAGAGCTGCCCTCAAGAAACCGGAATCACTGCCAAACGAATCGACATCAATGAGATCAAAAAAGTCCCTCCGCAAATAACAATCGGTGATGACTCTGGTGGCATCAGAATGCACCACCATCCATCTTCGCACTTCACTAGACCCACTCGACACCTGAGACAAGTTCTCTTCAATGATCTTCCCGTAATTGTCATTTGCATCGTTTACCAACACAAAATCAGCCTCGGCCTCCGCCAAATACCTGAGTGACCGAATCCCACAGCCACACATGGCATCCAGGACTCGCAGAGACTCGTTGGATTGCTTGTAAAGGGCAGCGGAGAGCACCCCGAGGTCGCGCCCTGTAGCACTCTCATGACGGAAGAAGGTATCTCCAACGTCGAATTGAACGCCCCTCTCAGTTTGATAATGACATTTGCAGATTCTAAGTGTAGGGTTTAGGGCTACAGGGAACGGGGTAACGGGTATTTGTGGTGGCGGTTTAACGGAAAAGGATAGCATGGCGGGAAAACTGCCGGAGTCGCGAGCAGCCTGTGAAAGCCCTTGTCCTGCCTTTTTAAATGAGAGAATATCGAGGATTCTTAATTAAGCCATTATTTTTCTTAAAATTTCAATTTAATCCTTACTTTTGTAAAATAACAATAATAATAATAAAAAAAAAACATTTTACTCTGAACCTAAAATTATCCAACAGGAACCTTTCGAGAGAGAGTAAAAAAAAAACCCTTTGTGAAGAATTAGAGAAGAGAATTGTGTTTTTCTTCTATCAATTATAAAGCTATTTATAGGACTTCTACAAGTAAGATCCATTAAGCTAAAATACAGCTATCAGATCCATAAAATTAGGAAAATTCAACTATTACACCTATTATCCTTTGACTAATGGACAGCTATTACAAATTAATGGACAGCTAAATTCTTTGACTAATTATTTACAACTATTTACTAATAATCAGTTCCCACAAGATCAGGATAATTCAACACTCCCCCTCAAGCTGAGGAATAGATGTCTTCCATTCCCAGCTTGGAGATTATTTCGTAAAAAATCCCACCATTAAGTCCCTTGGTGAGCACATCGGCCAGCTGATCTCCGGAAGGTATGTAGGACATGCAGATCAACCCCTCTTCTATCTTTTCTTTGATGAAATGCCTGTCAATTTCAATGTGCTTCGTCCTATCATGCTG
>JAOXNR010000022.1:1856301-1882846 GCA_028571225.1 Parsonsia alboflavescens
TTTGCTTCGGTGCGCTCCGGAGCGCGCCTTAGTGCGCGCTGTAACCGTTACCGTTACTGAATTTTTGCTCCGCTTGGTTGGCTGCATGAGCACTGTAGCAAAAATTCCGTTACGGTAACGGTTGGAGTGCTCATTAAGGCGCGCTCCGGAGCGCACCTTAGCAAATCCGATCCTGGAACACCTAAGATTTCCCGAGTAACAGTTTAGTCGGTAACTTTCAGAGAGACATTCTATGAAAGATCTATTGGACCACTTCCGTGACTCGAGGTAAATGAAAAAAAAAAAAAATCATACTCCCCCGATCACATAATATAAATTATTCAAAGTTTTCAAATTAATTTTTTTATTAGTTAATTAGATATTTAAATGTATTTTTTTTATCCTGTTTATGTTGTGATTATTATTTTTTCCATATATATTGTTGTTAGTTTGATTTAGGGATATAAATGAGACGTGATAATTCGTAAATGATTTAGGCTTGGCTCGATAAAAATTTGCATTTGGCTCGTTTTAATCAAGCTTGAACCACTCCTAGACTCACCTCTCTTGATAAATGAATCGAGTTAAATTCACATGTATTTGATTCGCTAGGTTCACAAGCCTAAATTGAATTTTTAATATAAATAATATTTTATTTTTAATATTATATATAATATAACTTATTTATTAAACATATAAATTTATATTTATATTTATTTTATATAATTATTTTATTTATTTATATACTATATATATAATATATAATATCATTTCCTATAGTTTTAAGAAAAATAAATTAATACGTAGGAATGAACGAACTAAAAATTTAATGAACTAAGTTTAAGCTTGAATTTTAAAACTTTGAGAGTTTGAACCTAAAAAAATATAAATGAGTCATGTTCAAACTTAAGAGATTTGAGTTCGACTCATCTCGTTTACAGCTTTAATATTATTAGCATTTAAATACTAATATTTTAAGAAAAAAAATATTATCTTAAAATTTTTTTAAATAACTTGAGTAATACTATCAAACCCAAAACCATAGATTTCAATAACAATGAAAAATTGTCCTAAAAGTTTTTTTAACTCCGTTTTCACAGGGAAAATCATGAGGAATTAAAAAAATTATTATTGCACGTGGCCCTGTTGATGTCCTTGTGGGCGTGAGGTAGAAAGGAAATAGATATCCCCTACATAGTTTATAGGTAAATTTGATGAAAGTCAATATAGTATTAGGTTTCAGGGTGTAAATTTAATTTCTGTCAAATGCAAGAGCAAATATCATTAAGACATGATTATCAATTTATCACATCTATATAATCGAGAGATGGATTTATCATATCCACGTAATCGAGAGACGGAATGTATAAGATCTTATTTGATGTACCGTTTAGAAAGGAAATAGATGGGACTGGCAGACCGATTGTTTGCTTGAGAAAACCAAGAAGATAAACAAATCAGAATAAAATCGATCAGAAAGGAAATCGATGATAATAATAGGAAGATAATAAGATCAGATAACATCCGCAAATCAACACTCTAACGCCGTAGCCAACACTAGGCCTAAGAAGTCACCCTCACCAATCAAGAACACATAATATGGACATCAAGGGACTAGATCACTCCTACTTTGCAGTAACCGTTCATTTTCAGCATCAATTTAAGTTTAACCTCAAGCTTTTGGTTATGGATTTTTTTTTTCGATGACAAATTAGGCATAATAATCTAGATAATATAAGGCAAAGAATGCACTTATATACGAAAACCCTTGATTAGTGATTCATCCAGAACAATTGCCCTCAAAAGGGATGAGTATATTTGGTCATGTTTACAAGGAATCCAGTTATATGTATGAAAGTCCTTGATTAGTGATTCATGGAGAACACATGCCCTTAAAAGGGATATTGTAAATTTGGTCCTGTTGAATGAATGAAGCAGAACCCCAGAAGTGGAATAAAAAGTGCTTATAAAAAGGTTCAAAGAAACGGAGAAGCCATGGACAAACTGCGATGGGAGAAGGTGGAAAATCTGAACAAGATAAAAGTTACTGAAAGAGTTGCCTTTTTTTCTTAAAAAAAAAACTGCGCATAACAGAGACGGCGAAACGTTGAAACCGTGAACAATGAAGACAACAGGGAAAACTTAAAAGTGCCGGATAGTGTTCATATAGAGGGGTCCATGTTCTAATCACGTGATGCTGTCTATGTAAACGACAGTGACACTACTGCTCTACTTTCAGAACTTTTTTTCACTTTTCCACCGTCTTATTCTCTCAAAACATCACCGGATTTTGAAAGGGAAACTAACATCGGTTAGTACTTGGAATCATCTTTTTGCTGCAAATGAAAGCTTTGCACTGATGCTTTTTTCAAAGCCCTTTTCACCATTGGGGTTTTTGGATTTGGATTCTATTGTGGAAATTATGTTAGGTGAAGCTGGACCCATTTCGCCATTTTTCCGTACCTACATCAAACCGATCAAGGCAACTTCATCTTAATTTTCTTCCTTCATTTAATCAATATTCAAGAGCGTGGTCCGTGGAGCTTACTTCTTTATAATGAGATTTTGATTTTCTAATGGATTTTATAGTCAGCTTGGTTGGTTGAAGCATAGCATATCGGATACTCCTTAAATATTGCTCTCTCTCAGACACACACATTGTTTATCCCGTCTTTGTCCGTGTCTGCGTTTTTGTTTCTATGCATATCTTCAGAGGAGGATCCGGGCAGGAGGAGTGGGGGCGGATGGTACGTGGGGTTTATGGTCCTTAAAATCGCCTTTATTCTAGTCGGCTCAAATTGGCTGACCGATATGATAATGCAACAGTACTTAATCATGTGATTTTGTATTTGTTTGTCAACTCTTTGTTCATTCTCTTGTTTTTCTTCTATTCATCCTGCCTTTTCCCCCCCCTCCCATAAGTTTAATCTACGAAACCGTATGTTGTGTACAGCTGCAGTATCTCATTCTACTATTCTCCTTCCGACTGTATTTGGTGAATTTCATGGTCTCAGACTCTGTAGTTTTAACTGAGGTACTACTGTGTGTATGTTGGCAGTTTCTTTCTCTCATGGTTGAATCGACTAGAAGAGAAGATAATGCTGAACCCTCGATGCGTTTCATTCTGTTTTTAGATATTTATTATGAGAGAATATAATTAAAGTTGTATTTTATTTGATTTCTGCAGAATCCAGAAAGAGGGAGATATTCTGTTTACCTTCTTCCATCTTTTAGTGACTTAGTTGCTTTGTGCACAAATCTTGGTCTTTTGAGCGGAGCCTATGGGATGGGATTATCGTAAAGTGGGCATGCGTTTCTTGACATTAGCTTCTTTATTTGCAGCTAGAAAGTGGATATAAACTTGTGTTAGCGTCACTGAGGTGTTTACTCATGTCCATCATCATCGATGTTCTTTGAGTTAGGGATCTGCATCCATCTCATCTCAACAATCGCCAACGCCTTGCAAAAGGGCTGACATAAAAACACCATGGTTCTCAAGTGCGGAAATTGTTGGGGAACCACAGAGGTTTGTCCACTGTTCTTGCTAGATCTGAATTTTCTTGCTGGAGATATTTGAAGTTTGATATTATTGTCAGGCTCTTTTAATGTGCTGCTACTAAATTTTCTTGTGTATCAGAGGACTTCTTGGAAAAGTACATTGCTTTTAGCCTATCAAAGTCTGGGTGTGGTATATGGAGACCTCAGCATTTCTCCCCTGTATGTTTTCAAGAGCACATTTGCTGAAGACATTCATCACTCGGAAACGAATGAAGAAATTCTTGGCGTTCTTTCTTTTGTTTTCTGGACTTTAACTCTGGTTCCTCTATTCAAATATGTTTTTATAGTACTTCGAGCTGATGACAATGGAGAGGGTACTTAACTGAGTCTCTAAAACAGATCGTAATTAATTTGCAAGTGATTATTTAACTTTAATGTGATGTTGTGATGCCGCAGGTGGTACTTTTGCTCTCTACTCCCTAATATGTAGACATGCTAAAGTAAGCCTTCTTCCAAACCACCAGGTTGCTGATGAAGCTCTTTCTACTTATAAACTTGAGCACCCGCCAGAAACAAAGGATAGCTCCAGAGTGAAGTCTTTGCTTGAGAAGCACAAGCCCTTGCACACTGCTTTGCTAATCCTGGTTCTCCTAGGCACTTGTATGGTAATTGGAGATGGACTGCTTACTCCAGCTATTTCTGGTAAATCTTTTCTTTTTCATTTTAGGTGGCAAAATAGCTATGACTATTTAAACTTCGTATCATACCCCTTTTTTTTGGTTCTCTGTGCAGTTTTTTCAGCAGTTTCAGGTCTTGAGCTATCCATGTCGCATGATCGCCACCAATGTAAGCTGCCCCCTATAGTTGCTTTATGGTAGTTGCTATAAACTTTCTTGTGTTTCAGTTAATCTTTAAGCTCTATAGGATGTCAATTGCTGAAACTGAAATCTAAATAAGTGAAACAATGTATTGGAATGAAAGCAAGAGGAAAATCTAATTATTTTCCCCTATTTATTAAATAAATTTACTTGGAAAATATCTAGCAATGCCTCTAATCAGGCAATTTAACCTTTTCCCCCCTTGTCCTATACTTGACACATTACTGTCGGTCCTTTGTCTTGCTGCTACTCCTGGATGAAGAATGAGACTGACACTTTTCTGCTGCTGTGCTTCCGTTAACCATGTTTTTCTCTCTAAAATATAGTTGAAATGAGCTAGGTTATCAATAACAAAAGATGTTTCCTCTAGTTGTGGAAGAATTATGAAATTTGACCCAAGTTCGGCCACAATTGTTAAAATACAAGTTTGAATGTTAATCTATCCAAACAAAGAAAGGAAAAGGTTACCAGGTTTCTAATGCTTTGTGAATTCTAATGAAAAAGCCTTTCTGTTAATCTTTATAAGGTCATCTGAAAAGCAAATCATTTGTCACATAGAAATGTCTATTAGTCAATGTATGGTTGGAATGCTGGAAATCTAGTAGGTTAAAGCTTGGAGATGTCACACCTTCTCTTCCTATATTATATGCCTTAACAAATAGGGATGAGTTATTTCACATCATACATAATAAGTTAAGACTGTTATTCAAAGATAAGTGTCCATTAACAATTATTCAGTATGTTTCGCCTTCCAGCCCCCAATATATTCAACCCTGTCCAAAGCAAAAAAATTATGGTTCCTATTCATTAACTTAATATTATATATTTGTATGCTGAACTTTTGCATTCTTATACCATTTTATGGTGGAGAAGTACTTGCTGTGAACATATAACAACTGAATTTGAATATCCTTTGTTTAATTTCTGGATAAATCAATTTGCTTCTGAATGTTTTCATGTATATTCTTTTTCTTTTTCTTCTTCTTTTTTTTTTAGTCAAATTATTTTTTCCCACATAACAAAAAGTTCTTCTATTTGGGCATGCAATATTCAAGTAATCAGAGCCAAAGAAAAAAATGGGTCAATTTGTATTTCAAGTTCATTATTGAGGTTAGTTGTTATTCTTTTTTCACATCTGCATTTATTTCTAACTTGCAGATGCAGTGATTCCAATCACTTGCTTCATATTAGTGTGCCTATTTGCATTACAGCACTATGGCACACATCGCATAGGCTTCTGTTTTGCACCAGTTGTTCTCACTTGGTTACTATGCATCAGTGCTCTTGGCTTGTACAATATCTTAAACTGGAATCCACATGTATACAAAGCTCTGTCACCTTATTACATGCTCAAGTTCTTGAAGAAGACAAGAAAAAGAGGATGGATGTCTCTGGGAGGAATTCTGTTGTGCATTACAGGTAAAACCTTGGAAGGGCTTGTAAGGTAGTGGAATTGGTATTTCAGAATTATTGAATTATGGTCTTATTATGTCCATGAATTACATAGACTTTTTGCTCTTGACTATGACCTAAACTTCTAGACATTGTACCTGTGTAGCTGACTTGGTGTTGAGTGCCAAAGGGACATTCTTTTGGTTTTTAGCTGGAAGGAATCTAGATATCACTGTAACTCAGAAATTCATATTCTTACCAATTCTAACGTCAATTGAAATGTGATTTCTTTAATCCGAGTATATAACATCTTTGGAAGGACAGACAGAAGTATAAGACATGATTTTTCTGGTTTGCTTTTTAAGTAAATTTGCACAATGCATTTCCAGCTAACTTAAAGAAAAGTATTCTGATGTATCTATCATAAGCTTTGTTTTTCTTCTTCTTTTCTTTTGAAGGAAGTTATGGAACAAGCCTGGTCTTTTTGTTTCTTTCATTCTCTTTGGATACTTCAAATTTACTGTATCACATTGCATTTCAGGTTCAGAGGCCATGTTTGCAGATCTTGGGCACTTCTCTTACACTGCAATCCAGGTAAATGTGTTGTTGGATAGCTGGTTTTCTTGTAGCATGAGGCTAATGTCTTCAATGGACCACAGAAAATTTTTCTTTATTTCTCTCTTCCCAATAAGTGCTGGACTCTGGTTCCTCTGCAGATTGCCTTCACCTTCATGGTTTATCCAGCATTAATATTGCAATATATGGGGCAAGCAGCCTATTTATCAAGACATCATCACACCATCCAGCAGATTGGATTTTATGTGTCTGTTCCAGGTATTACTTGTCATGTCATAGGAGAACTTTATCAGTGTTCATTTATATTGGATTCGGAAATTCAAAAAAGTAAAAATGAAATAGTCTGGTACCTTATTTCATTATGCCTGTAACGTGTGTTATTACTTCCCACACACTGCATCATAATGTTGCCATATTTCATGTTGTATGATTCAGAAATTGTAAGGTGGCCTGTTCTTGTTGTGGCCATTCTAGCATCTGTGGTAGGAAGTCAGGCAATCATTAGTGGAACATTCTCTATAATCAACCAGAGTCTCTCACTAGGTTGCTTCCCAAGAGTGAAGGTCGTTCACACTTCTGACAAGATACATGGCCAAATTTATATCCCTGAGATCAACTGGATGCTCATGATCCTATGCATTGCCGTGACCATTGGATTCAGAGACATTAAACACTTGGGAAATGCATCTGGTAAGTCCTGCTTGCCTTCACTACCTAGGCAATAAATTGTCTGGCTCAGCTTCTAACTTCTGGTGCTACTCGTTAGTCATTAGTCAGTTATATATGCTGAAAACTCTATGCTAGATTTATTTTATTTTATTTTATTTTTGTTTGTTCTAAAGGTTAGATGACAATACAGACAAAATGAATCAACTCATTTTAGATTATTTCCTAGTTGATGTAGTTAGTCTATATGAAGAGTGAGATTTTCCATTTTCCATTATTCTTTCTTTAAACAAATCAGAACTTACCTGATATGTAAAGAACTGAAATCCCACTTTTGAGCAACATACCTTTTTCAAATGTATATTTTTTATATTATTCCATTTTATGTTTCGGTGCAGGTTTAGCAGTAATGGCGGTAATGTTGGTTACAACTTGCCTCACTTCCTTAGTCATTGTGCTTTGTTGGCACAAACCCCCAATCCTAGCCTTATGCTTTCTTCTTTTCTTTGGATCCATTGAACTCCTGTACTTTTCAGCTTCCCTTATTAAGTTCCGTGAAGGTGCCTGGCTTCCAATCCTCCTTGCACTCTTCCTAGTAACTATCATGTTTGTCTGGAACTATGCCACCATCAAGAAATATGAATATGATCTCCACAACAAGGTATCACTAGAATGGCTTCTAGCCTTGGGTCCAAGTTTGGGTATTGCTCGGGTTCCTGGCATTGGCCTTGTTTTCACAGATCTGACCTCTGGTATTCCAGCTAATTTTTCACGATTTGTCACCAACCTCCCTGCCTTCCATCGGATTCTTGTTTTCGTTTGTGTAAAATCTGTACCTGTACCTTTTGTCGTTCCAGCTGAACGATATCTTGTTGGCCGCGTAGGCCCTCCAAATCATCGGTCCTATAGGTGCATCATCCGGTATGGTTACCGTGATGTTCACCAGGATGTTGATTCTTTTGAATCTGAGCTCGTAGATAGACTGGCTGATTTCATCCGCTACGACTGTTACAAGACACATGGGATTATCGAAACATGCAATGAGGATGATGGTTCTCAATCTGTTGCATCATCAAATGAGTGCAGATTGGCAGTGATCGGAACCGTGGCATTTTCAGGACCACCAGCCTTTGAGACGGAGGACAGTCTGCAAGCTTCCAGTGTCTCCGTTGGTTTTCCAACGGTTAACAGTATATCTGATGTCATAGAGATGGAGCAGGTTGGGGCCGTGGAAAAACGAGTGAGGTTTGCCGTGGATAATGAACCTGATGTTGTTGATGCTCGGTCTGAAATGGACGGTCAACTTCAAGAAGAGCTACAAGATTTGTTCGGAGCTCAGCAGGCTGGAACAGCTTTCATCATCGGACACTCACATGTGAAGGCAAAGCAAGAATCTTCGCTATTCAAGAGGTTGGCTATTAACTGTGGATATAATTTCCTTAGGAAGAATTGCAGGGGACCGGATGTGGCTCTTAAGGTTCCTCCGGCATCCCTCTTGGAGGTTGGCATGGTTTATGTGGTGTGAGATCCATGAATGAGCAGCAGCCCAGCCTGTTTCTGTAATTACTGCAAAACTTCCTTACAGCTCATGTAGAAAGATAGATTATCTCGTACAGTTTGATTAATGATCATGGTGTAGACAAAATCTCACTCTCTTTCACTTTACATATATCCATTTGTAAACTAACCCTAACAACAGGATCACGACACAGAGTTCTAAGACAAGTAAAGAGCTTATGAAGTAATGAAAACCATGCATTAAGAAGAGAAATATATCTGAGAGATTATGAGGTTTCTCTCTCTAAATTCTCTTTAAGATTCAGCCTGCTTTCTATACATCAGGAGTAGGGTATTTATAGAATTAAAAATACACGCAGATCTAAAATCCAGACTTCAAACCAAACCTATGTACAAGGAATAGGATAAGGTAAATCGAAAGAGGAAAGTGATGCTGTCACATCATGATCGACAAAGGGAGATGGTGTTGTCACATCAAGCATCAGTCTGACTTGTTGCCTGACAAGTAGTGGGGTTGTTGCCAATGGTCATCATTATCAAAATCAGAACTATCAAGAAGGGCATAGATGTAGGACAAATGGCCTTCTCGATCATACCGGTGGAATTCAGGATGTGTACGCAGGAACAGTAATACTTCTGCATAGTATGGGTGATCTGACCAGTGGATCGAAATTGGAGTTAGGAATAAGACCTTGAATTTCTTGGTATCCATTACTGAGAGCAATTCTGTGAAGGATATCCGGGCGGACATCTGGGTGTCGGTGTTGTACCAGAGGATTGACAATGTTGAAAGGGTACCTACCAATTATCTCTTCAACAGAGAAATGATATAACCTGGGTTCTTGAATTGGATTTAGACTGCAAACTAGATGGCTAAGACGAATAACCACATAAGTACCATAATGATCACACGAAAAGCGAAACCAACCAGCAGGATTCTGGAACCAGTTTAACATTTTGAACATGTAAAGATTTTCTGGATCTAAGTCTCTGGCATTATCACAAGCCCATACCTAGGAATATAACTTATTAGTATTAAAACAAAAACAAATAGAATGGGACTCAAGGGGGTACCACAAGAAACAGAGAGCTATTTTAGGTAAAGTCCAGAGGTTGCAAATATGGAAGATGGTGAAATAGGGGTGTGAAGGGTTACATTCGATTCCTTGGAAAACCTTAGGACCATAGGAGGAGTTTGTGGAAGAGGGAGGTATTAAGAGTGCTTCGGGCACTAAGGACAAGGTCTAGGATGAGTTCTTGGACTTCAGGGGGAAGATATGATATATTGAAAGGAGCAATGTAGGGAATAAGTGTGTTTTGGGACTCAGGTTTAGGTTTGAACCTGTGAGGTCTGCTCAAAAAATCAGCCAGTATATTTTCTTTACCTCAGATATGGGTAACTATAAAAGTATACTTATTGAACTATTGTTCCCATCTGAGTAATTGGTCATGTGGTACTAACTTTTGCTTGAACTCGAGCATTTTTGGGAAAGAGGACATGTCCAGCTCAAAGTGAAAGGAGTGGTTGATCAGGAAAAATTCAAAATTTTCAATTCCTCTTTTGATTGCCAAGATCTCCTTAAAGGTGTTGTGATAGTATTGTTTAGAGGGCTTGAATTCACCACTATGATAGCCGCAAATTTGTCTTTTACCTTTGTTGTTTTCTTTGAGCGAAATAGCATCGCAATACAGATCAGAGGAATCCGTCTGTAGAATTCTTTTCCCCGTAGAAGGAATCTTCAGAGGAAGGACCAGAGTTGCAAATCGTTTGAGTTGTTGTACAGCATGGGTATGAGCATCGGACCACGGAGGAGGGTCTTTTTTCAACTCTTTGCTGAGAAGGGACCTGAATTCTGCAATCTTGGGAAAAAAACTCACAAACATAATTGACAATTCCAAGGAACTGTCGAAGCTGAAGTTTTGTCAGTAATTTGATCTGGGAATTCTTGGAGTTTCGTAGCCAAATGAGGCTAATTCTCATAGAATCCATTAGAAATCTTCATGCCTAAAAACTCAATTTCAGAAGTACATAATTGCATTTTCTTTTCAGAAAGCATGATTCCAAATTTTTGAACAAGAGAATGAAACTCATTAAGAAGACAAAGATGCTTTTCAAGAGTTTCAGAAAATAAGAGAAGATCATCTATGTAAATCAAAATATTTGGGAAAAGGGGCTCAAAGATATTGCACATAGATTTTTGAAAAAGGGATAGGGCAATTTTCAAACCAAAAGGCATGACTGTCCACTGATAATGGTAATTTGGAATACAGAAAACAATTTTATACCGGTCGTTTTTAAATCAATTTTCAAACCAAAGCCAAAGTCTTTTCAAGTTGCCAAAAACCAAATTTTAAATCAAACTTTAAAAAGGCTTTGGCTTGAGGAAGGTATTGAAAAAGAGTTGGCCGTTTGGGTAAAGGAAATCTATTGTCCACAAGGCATTTGTTTAACTCTTGGCAGTTGATTACCAAACGGAGTTTTCCACGGATTTGCTTAGTGCGTTTGTTGACATAAAAAGCTGGGGCAGCCCAGTCAGAACTGGTAGGCTTAATTATGTGTTCGATCAACAAAGAAGAAAGTTCTGAGGTGGCTACTTGGTAATGGTCAAGTGACATTCCAACATGACTAGCCTTTTGAGGAGGTGGATTGGGATTTTTATATGGCAAGTGTACAATGAATTCTGGATTTTGCCATAAAGGGTGATCACATTTTTGGAGGAATTAGGAATGATTTTCAGCACAGGAGACTTTTGTAATGTGTTCTTTGAACTGAGAGAGGTGGTCAGAAAAGCTGAACAGATTTCGACTTAGGAAGTTCCAGGGTAAAACTTGACCTTTGTGAATAAGACCAGTAGGAGTAATCTAAAGTTTTGGGACTTGATATATGAGGTCAAAACCAATAATCAAATCTTTTTGTGAAGTGTAGAACCCAAGATTCTGTGGATAAGGGTGAGATTAAGGAACAACTGGATATTGATAGGCTTACTAATGAGAGATAGAACGAAATCTTCACCATTAGCTGCACGAAAGACTTGTGTACATGGTTCCCAGTATTCAGAAGGGAGGATTTTTGGGTTAAGAACAAAGGAAGCCACACCAGTGTCAAACAATGCAGACACAATGATAGGAGGATGGTGGGAGTTTGGTAGGATTGAGACTTGAACCAAAGGATATGGCTTAGGATTAAAGGAAAATAAAGTGGGGGACTCTGAAAAGGTATGGAGACTTTGAGTTTCTGAGTCTGAGTTAAACTTTGAGTCGGATTCTGAGTCTGAATCTAAGGTTGGGTATCCAATTGCGAGGACTGAGGAAGAAGAGGGAGCTGGATCAAGATCAAAAAGGGTTTCAAGATCATCAAATTCAGCAAGGGTGAGATGAGGAGAGAGCTGATTCATAAGCTTGGTCCCTTTCTTTTCTTTGGGACATTTACTAGCATAATGACCTTTTTTACCACAGTTGTAACAGACATTAGACTTTGGAGGAGAAGGTTGAGTTTTCCTTTTGAGAAATTTCCATTTTATTTTTCTTTTGTGGGAACTTTTGAACTAAGGAGAAAACCGTTTGAATGGAGGCTTTCTGAACTTTTTGTAAAACTTCTTTTTTGTACATTCCCAGGTTTCTTTTTCTAGGCACTTGAATTTCAGATGTTTGTCAGAATAGACAGGTGACAGTTTTGAGGACTGTTTGTGAAACCTTTTCCAAAAGCGGAGTTGGACACAAAGCTTTTCCAAAGATTGTTGCATGACTACCCCAATTTGGCCAAATGTAATGCCTTCCCATTGCTGTGAAGTTGCACGAATTTGTCTCATGGTTTTATCAGCTAGTTCTTTAGGAACAAAGTTGACGAAAGCTTGCTTAAGACTTATATCATCCATTTGATTGATGATATAAAATCTCTTGCACATCCGAGCATAATGTTTTTCCAAATCTTTTGGGAAGATTGAGCAACACTTCATCTTGAGAAACTCAACACGAGCTGTTGTAATGTCATGATCGGCATCACCAATGAAATATCTTCTGAGGATGGCAATGATTTCTTTTGGGATTTCTCTTTGCAGAAATTGCTTCTGTCTGTATTCTCGAAGGGAATTCCAGAAGTCTCTTAAAGAGCCTTCAAATTGGGCAACAAATCTTTTGAGTACATCTTTCCAGGCATTTTGTTGGAGGTCTGTGGTTAACCAAGCATAAAGGGATTAGAATCTTTCACTCCATTTAGAACGTGGGAGATCATCTAAGGTGAATTTGGTGGAGACATGCTCAGCATAGGAATTTGGATGAGGACGGCGAGCATTTGAACTTTCAGGTTGATCAAAATCATCAGGCATTTGGACATCAGGAATATGTGGATCTGGATCAGGTGCCATCATTAGTAAATCAAACTGCTTGAATGGATCAAACTCGACAGTGCTTTGACTTGAATCTGTATCATAACATGTGGGTAAATTTTAAGGTGTAGATGGAAGGGGTAGGAGTGTTATGAGGAAGGAGGAAATAGGATTTGAAGAGATATCTTCCATGATGAAGAGGGTAGGTTTAGAAGAGGCTCTATTGATTGGATCATCGGGATCAAAAGGGGCTTTTGTCTCTGTTTTTTAGGGAAAGGAGGTTGTCGATGGGACTGTGGGAGGAGGAACCGAAGGTGGAGAAGCTGTTGTAAAGGAAGGGTATGTCTGTGTAGGTACAGAGGTTGTGAGTCGGGGCTACTTGGGCAATTTATCCCATAAGGATAAAGCAGGGGAATATGTAAAGGTTGGTGGAGGTATTGGTAATTCGAAGGTTTTGGCAGGAACTTGAAGGAAGTATGATGGAAATTAGGTATGAAAAGGATCAGCCTGGCTTGAAAAACATTATACTGATTCTCAAGACTGGACAATTGTTGTTTAAGAAATTCTTTCTTAGACTGCATTTTTGCTATTTTGGGGGACCGCTGAGTGGTATACTGAACCAAATAGGACAATTACTGCTGAATGTTTTCAATTTTACTTCGGACTTCATGGATCAAGGACAGGAGCTTGTGCATTTGAGAGGATTGTTCATGTAGATGAGTCTGAACCTGCTTCTGGGACTGTAATATTTGAGAGAGTGCCTAATTTTGTGCTGCAGCATTTTCACTTTGCCAGTTGAGAGCTGCCTCAGCGGCGGATAACTGTTTGGTCTGACCTTGAGCATCTAAAGCTGTGGGATTCTTGACTTTAATTCTTCTCATAAGGAGTTAATGGAGGGAAGTCAACATCATAGGAGGAAGAAGAAGCATCCATCATAAAATAGGTGAAGAAGGATCAGTACCGTCGGGCCAGGGCTTATCATCTGGTTTCCAACCAGGAGGAGGACTTGGAAACTGTGTGGAGAGTTGTCTTTTGGGGTAGACAACGTAGTAATCAAACTTTCCGCTTGGTTCTCCTAATAGATCAACCTCAGGATCTCCATTTTCATATCTTTCTTTTAGCAGCTGTTGGGAGGACTTCTTTGGCGATATAAAAACCTGGTCTGTTGGTAGACATTTAGGATAAGAACAGACATCAAACCAGGTGTGACCATCTTTAGTTTTGCGTTCGTAGGGAACACAAATTTGGTCATCGGACTGATTCCTGGGTTCCATCATGGATAATTCTATAGGGAAGATGGTTGTGGAATCGTCTCTAGAAGGGAAGGTAATTTTCACAGTTCCATCAGGTTGTTCTTCCATGTTAGGATTAGCCATCTGAAGAGGGGAAACAAGCCTAACAGTTGAGACTTCCTTTTCATAACTTGTGATCCAAGAACTTGGAATAAGTTGCCGAAGATTTTCTCGGGAAATCTGTCTAGGGATAAAGGTATAGTGAAGAGTATTAGGAGTATCTACTGTGAGGAACAAAGATTCTCCATTTTGGAGATGAGAAGGAAGAGGAAGATCAATAGAATGATTTTGGATTCGGTAGGCCATTTGGTGGTGCAGGGTAGCCATCAAGGTGTTTTCTAGTTTAAGACCAGTAATCTGAATCTGGACCTTAAGGGTTTCTTGAAGGGAAGGATCTTCAAGACACATAGTGAAGTTTGGAAAATGAGTCACAATGATGGTTTCGGCATTAAGAGTTGAATGCACAGTACCTATGACAGCATGTTCATATTTTCGCAAACGGACATCTAATAGAGCGATTCGAGAGACCATAGGTAAGCCTTTACGAGTATGAAGAGTAAGGGCTAACTTAATGGCTCCAAAATGAATATGAGTGTAACCTTCTTGATGCTAATGTTCAAGAAAATTTTCTGGGAAACGGAGGGTGACATATTGCTCTGCAGTGGTAGCAGAAAGATGATGGGATGAGAAGTAAGAGGCTTGGACAAAATCTCGGGTTTGGATAGGAGGAGTTTTGCCTAAGACTTGTTTCAATCGGTGACCAAATGGATTTTTGGTAAATAGTATAAGGATTGACTAGGGGATATTTAGAAACACAATACTTATCATCATCAGGGATACAATCAACTTCATAAACATGTGGGATCTTAGGAACTCTCTGTGGAAGGGGAAAAGTCATAACAGAACTAGATTCAGAAGATGCCATTGTTAAACAATTGTTTTAGAAAATAGATTTTCGCACTGCGATGTTTGCAAAATAACGCCTCACCATAGCTAAAAGGGCAAACGAGTGGATCTCTTGAAAACAATTTTCAAAACCTTGAACAAAACAGCTTTCAAAGCTAGTTTCCTGCAAAAGTATAACTGTGTTTTCTGATTATCCTATTGTGAAGGATTCACAAAGTGGCAAATATAGAGTAAAAGCATACTAATCAATAATCACTGCTTATACATACTAATATGAGAAATAAAGTTTTCCAAAAATAGTAAACATAAGAGAACGGGCTCTCATACCACCTAACAATAGGATCACAACACAGAGAGCTTATGAAGTAATGAAAACCATGCATTAAGAAGAGAAATATATCTGAGCTACTCGAATCCGGAAAGAGTATACTAATTAATTGCCAATATATCATTTCAGTTATCTGAAACTAGATTTTTGCACCCATCTAATTCCTGTGAAAAGCAATATGAGAATCAGATACAAACAAGAATCTTATTTACATGTAATATTCAACTGCTAAATTATTGCTCCATTACTCCCTTCTTCTCTTTAATTGTCTCTAAGTCATTTCAATGTTAAAAAGAGAGAAATTCAATTCCCTTTCTACCCTACAAGGAAGGAAAGAAGGAGAGTGTGATAATTTTATCACTCCTTATAGAATTATATACTCCTGTCCAAAATTTCTTGTTTTCAAAATAATTGAAGTGTGATAAAGGGCTAAAAATGAGAAGATATTTGTTTCTTGATTGAATGAATCATAGGATTTCCATTCAGTCAACTGAATCCCAAGGAGCCACGTCGGCTTGGCTTCACAGCCATCAACCTGCTGAGTGGTAAGTATGCATCTAGGTATCTTCTTCAGCTGAAACTTTCTGGTTTGCCAATTCTCTAACTCACCTATATAAAGCTATAGTATAAACCACCACTCCTTCATTAGCCCAAACTTTTGACTCCCCTGCAGCTTTTCAAGGCTCCAATCAATCACTCGTTAAACAATGGGAGGACTCAAAGCTATTCCCTTGTCACCCTTACAAAATGGTTTCCCCGGCTGCAAAACAAGTGTTGCTCCCAGTCCCAGCTTCTCTTCTAAATTCAATTCCAGCAGAAACTACAACTTCCTCGTTCTTTCGGCCAAGAAAGATTACACCATCACTGAACCCAAGAGGAGGAATCAATCTCTCTTCAGCAGTGTAACGGAAGCCCTGGACTTTTCCCAGGTCAGGTCAGTGAAAGATGCCGAGCTCCTCGAAGAAGCCAGGGAGGCTACAAAATCCGGCGGCCGTATGTCCGGAGAACAGGTAAACATGAACCACAAAAACATACCCAATTCTTGCCTTTAACCTAATATATATATATATATATATATATATATATATTTATATGTATTCTTTTATGGGCTTTTTGGGATTAATTAGAATTCCCTGGTTTCTCGCCTGCAGTATGGAGCTCTTAGAAGGAAAATTGGTGGGACATACAAAGATTTCTTCAAATCCTATATTGAAGGTAATCATAAAACCCTGGATTTTTCCTTGACTTTGTTGCACAGTCAGTGTTCTGGTTCCTAACCAAGATTTAGTTATGTATCAGTGGATGGAAAATATGTAGAAGAAGGATGGGTTGACAAAACCTGCAAAATTTGCAAGAAAGACACCGCTGGTGAACCGAGGCGAGTGGATAAATTCGGGAGATACGTACATGTGGCATGCTCGGAGAACTCCAAGTCGGGAAATTTTTTCACCAATCTCTTCTCCAGATGATGATGAGACTCGAAAGAATTGAATATTGATGAATCGAACTTGTGAAACGAATAATTATGGGAAAAAACTCATGAATGGGCAAACCGGGATCTGTTTTTACACTTTCATTTCTTGGTTTTTGGGATTCAATATGAGTATATGTTATACAGTGATGGTAAGGTAATTTTGATGTGATGCAAATTTTCAGTTTTTAGAAGACAGTAAACTGTGGAATTTTGATATCACAATCCAAAATGGTAAGCTTATATTGGATGGATTTGCAGTGGCAGTTCATTTTCTTTCCCAAGTTACTATATCATTCTTAGTTATTAAAAAAAAATAGTTGAAATAATAATAAACTTAATATTCATTAAATGAACAAACAATTAATATAATAAAATTTTATAAATTCATAAACATATATCAAATGAAATTTATTTGTAAATTGGATAAAATTACATAAAGACTGGAAATTTTTTAAATGAATGAATAAAGACCCCAAGAACTTTGCAATTTATAAGAAACCAAGGATAGGGGTTATTAATTACTAGAATAATATTTTATCTATGGCACATTCATGTTATTAATTCATGTATCAAGATAAACTCTATTCAAATTATAAAATTAAGTTGGCATTTAATATTTTGTAATTATCATATAATAAATTATATCAGTTGGACCATATATTGAACCAATTAAAACATCAATTACATTAATAAGAATCTAACACGTATCCAAAAAATATCAAGTTAACTAGAGTTATATTAAAAAATGATAATTAAAAATTTTGAATAAAATTTTGATTAATGACATTTAAATATATATAATTGGAGATTTAGACCCTTCAAATTCACCTTAAGCTGGTAATATCCTCACACGACATAGCATTTTGCCATTCTCTCCTTTGCAAGGAGCCCTTGTAGAGTCCTCGGTCCCACGGCACTTTAGGATCCCATGCAAATCTTGGTTAATCGGCTCAATAAATGAATCAGGTAAAATCACTTTGAAAGTGAAGAGAATTAGAAGAAAAGGCTAAAAATTGATTCTCCTTTCCTTTTTTTTTTTTTCTTCTTCTTCTTCTTAAATAGATTTAAAAGTAAATGATCTCCCGATTTCTTCAATCATAATTTCTATCCTATATTCTTTTTTCTACTCTTCTAATGCTAAACTCCCGAACTAACTATTAATGAATATATTTAAGCAATCAATGGAGTAAAAAGAGTAAGTAATGGTAAAATAGTTTTACAATTTGTATAAAGAAATAATTGAATAATATTAAAATTATACTTAATCTGAAGTTGAAAGGTTTGGAAGTAGAAACTACTAATGCATTTTAGTGGCTTAAGATCTCAGGTTAAAATTATATGCCACTTTTTGTTATGTCAATAGAAATTTAACATGTATCATATCCCTAAAAGATAAGGTTTCTTTAATATTTAATTTATCATTTTAAATTTTAATATTAAAATATATAAAAGATAATCATTAAAGATTACGAATAAGTTTTTTATTTATATTTTATTAGGCTAACGATTCCCTTTTAGTAGAGTGACACACTTAATTATTCCTTGCATCACTAAATATGAGTTAAAATTAAGTTAACATTTTTTTCCTAAAATATCTTATAATTACTTTTAAAAAAAATTTGAACACCATTTCAATGAATATATCATTAAAGGGATAATATAGAAAAAATAACTTAAAAAAATTAATTAATTAAGAACAATGACAAAAAAAAAAAACCTAAAATAATTTAATATTCAATGATGTGGAAGTATCTCTTGCAATTTCAATACCACATTTAAATTTCCTTTAGTGGAAACCATCGACCTTTAGATCAAAAAAAAACAACAAAAAATCGACCTCTGATAAACTAGGAGAAACAAAAGCAAATAGCCCAAATAGGGACGAGCTTTACGAACAAGCCCAAGCAAAAAGTTGGACCAAACTAAGTTTCAGTTACGGCCTTCAGCCCTCGATGGGCGAATTGGCGGGAATATAACCTGAGATCTTGGCGGGAAAATACACCGATACTCTTTAAGCGCGGGAAGTCACAGATGATTTGCAGTACTTCATTGTTCTCATTCCCGGACACGGTGCATCTTGAAGGCGAGAGATTCAGATTCATCAGAAGATTAATTATAAAGGATAAAAGATGGTTGGGCTACCGTATGATTGCCTGGCCAACCCACTTGGAGCCGTCCGATTGACGTTTGAGAAGGCGGTGGCGAAAGGCTTCCATCCCGCCAGATTTGAGAGCAAGGACTGGGGAGCCACCGATCTCTTCCGAGAGTTTCTCTTTGACAATGACCGCATCTCACAGGTTGCCTTCTATTTTAATATTGCAGACTCTCAACAAAAACCCCAGTTTTCATCTCTGACATTCAATTTAGTCCGTTATTGTGGCCTTCACTCCATGATTTCTCTTAATCCATCAACAAAATGTAACATCCTATTATAAGTTGGCTTAATTTTTCGTTTTGATTTGCAATGAGTCATGATTTTCAGAGTATGTGTGCAATATTGGAAGTAATTAGCATTTCCACCCCCATCAAATAGGCATTTAATTCCTTTCATTTTTTCTTTTCATTTTAATGTAATTGAGCTTTTTCTCCGGTTTTGAATGGACAAGGTACCCATGCTTGACGCTACTACCATAAAATGGATTCAACCAAACACCCTAGTGAGGTTCCGGGGCATGATACAAGACATGCTGGGAAATGAATTTTATGTGGGTGCTTATAAGGTACTAATCTCGTTATTCATCCTCTTCCAACAGTGAGCCTTCCTCTGTTTCTCTAAGCAATTCATTATACCCTTACCCTTTTAATTTTTTGTGAAGGACGGAGGAGTTTGGAGAACAAATAAGTTTGCAGATGTCTCTCGATTCCCTATGACTGCCGCACCAAATATGTGCGTGTGGGAACGTCGTTTGCTTTACTGTATCCCTGTGAGTTTCTGCACTTCATAGTTTTCCACTCCTTTTCTTGATCGTCGTTGCCTCTTGTTGTATAGGCAGGGATAATGTCTGCTTTAAAAGTAGTGTAATTTAGATGTCTACTTGAGGGACTGAAACTGTAGGGTTGTTCAATTCTCTCTCAGGTTCCAGGACAGAGTTCATGGACTGAGTCCACTCGTGAAGCTGTGAGTAATCCAGTTACTAATTCTATCTCACAGCAGAGGGAGAAGCGCCAGAGAGAGGATGATCTCTCTATAGATGACGTAGACATGCAGGTGATTTCTGCATTGCTTTTATACGTGTCTATACTGCCTACAATTATAAATAGCACTTGACGGTAAAGGCAGCCTTATTGAGCACATTTTTCTATCGTGCTCTTTTTAGATAAATGCTTTTGTTCTTGGCATTTCATTATATCAAGTCAGACTTCAAATTTGATCATTTTGATTTTGCATCTTATCTGATGCAAAATTTCTTGCAGTAGTTTGACAATATAGTGTTTGATACAGGCCACAAGTCATGAGAAACAGGATTCCCCTTGGGTGAAACGGAAGGTGAGCAAAAGACCACTTCATGCTTGTTGTATAAATGTCTTTGTCCAGTGATGATTCATCTTCTGGTGATAGGTTTCCCATAATAATTTGAACTTAAGCTGCATTTTGTGTACAAGGATTTTCTGGAAAATGATAAAAGAGACAAATATTTTGAAGGGACTATTATCTAATTTCTGAGACTAGTGAGGTTTTTATTCAACAAATTATCAAATTGATAGGCTTATCTTCAGCAAATTTTCTGAATTTTTTGTTTGTGAGGTCATCATTTAGTTTGTCAGGACCTTAGACTAATTTGCTTTAATGCTGTGTATTCCAGCGAGAGGATGGAGTCCCTGTCCAACCTTCTAATGTGCAAGAGAATACTCTGGGAGAAACACATTCTAATACCAGTATAGTACTGGATTTTGACAAATCTTCATTTCCTTGTCTCGTGAAGGTGAATTGTTCTTTTGATTCTCAACTTAAATGTTTAGTAAGGGCTCCTTATGTATCATACTCCACCTAAGGTGTGCTAAAATTTTCTGTCCCTGGTTTTCCTTATTGCAGATATATGATTCTCCTGATTCAGACTTGAAGCTGAATGATGTTTTTGAGTTTGTTGGTGTCCTTACTTTTGATACAGAGCTTGCAACGGACAAAGTAGATAATGATGAATTTGGTGCTGAATTTAGTGAAGCAGATATCTCTTATCTGCCTTCTAACAAGGTCTTTGATTGTTTTAGTTAGATTTTCCTTACCATTATTGTTTATTTTCTTTTCTTGGAAATTTCATTAGGTGTAATTTGTTGCTGTTTTGTATTAGTATGTTAATCTTTGCCAGAATGATGTTCAGTGTTCAATTTTTGTATGGTTAAAATGATCAGCAAGTAACGTGTCAGCCGTTCTGGCATTTGACTTCTACTCTATTTTGTGTTGCAGGCTATGTGGTTATCATGCCGATAAATATGCAATATTTGTATTAAAAAGTCTATTAAATACTAACTTGCAGCATCATTTATAATAAATTTTGAGTTTGATCTTACAGCAAAGATTCTATAATTTCTATTGCATGACAACCAAATGACTTATTTTCATTCTATTGAATTGTCTTTGTGCCATAATCAACAGGTGCCTGTTGGATGTTTCCATCAACTAAAGTGTGGTTTGTGTGATCATTTCTTTAAATTCTTCTTTCTGCAGCTGCCTCGTATCCATTGTCTTGTACACAGGAAGCTTTCAGCCGAAGACTTCCTTTCTAGTCCCTTTACATTGGAGGTGAGTTGGACTAGGTATTGATTTTCCCATTGTCAATCTGCCAACCACCAATGCCCTTTTTCCCATACATCAAAATCATTATCCTTTTCACTATCCCCCCACCAATCAAAAAGAGAAAAAAAAAAAAAAGAAAACAAGAGAAAAGATAGTAGAACAGAGCAGAGAACGACAGTGCTGCTATTTTATTTTTTAGTTTTAGTTTCTTCACTTTCATTACTTTTCCTAAAGTAATCATCCACTCTTGACGATACAGGAAAAGCCACATATGGTCAAAGGTATAAGAGAAGCACTTTTGATTCATCTGACAGCCATTCTTGGAAATGATGGGCTAGCAGCACAGTTCATGCTATTGCACCTTTTGTCCAGGGTAACCATCTCAGTTCTCCCTTTAGTTGGATAAAATGTGACTATATTTCCCATTAGATTAGATCTGATTGTTGATCTATTTGATGGACCTTTTTCTGTATTAGAATGTCCAATTTAATACATAACCTACTGTTCTAGGCTCTTGGGCACCAGTGAAGATCCTTTTACATTGTTGTGTCTTTTTCTCCCTCTCCCTCTCCCTTTGAACTTTACATCGCTATCGGTGGTCCTTACAGGTTCATGCTAGAATGGATGCTGTTCCCATTGGAAAGCTTTCTCTAAATCTTACTTCTTTTAGCAATGAAAGCATTTCTGTTTTTGGCAATTCTCTCAAACATGCAATCACGAACCTTCTACCTTTCACCCGTTTTATGCCTCTCACTGTGGATTACCTTAATTCTGTTTCTCTTGCTCCAAGAAAGGATTATCAGACAAATAGGTACTAAAGATTTCTTTAGATTGTATCTTCTCCTATATGTGACGTTAAGTCTAAGACCCTAAATATGATATTTGATTCCGTGGTGTTCAATTGTGCAGGTTAGTAACAGGGGTATTACAATTACCTCAGGGCAGCCACTTGACCATTGATGAGACCCAGTTACAAGCTGGGAGTCTCAACTCAAATGGAGTTGGTAATGTGAAGATACTCAAGGGCCTGGTAGAGTCACAAAAGGTCAAATGATGATTTACATTAATGTTATTTTAATCTTCCCGATCTCACGAATATGTTGACACTTTACAAAGTATGTGCACCTGTT
Organism: Parsonsia alboflavescens; assembly: GCA_028571225.1. NCBI lineage: Eukaryota > Viridiplantae > Streptophyta > Magnoliopsida > Gentianales > Apocynaceae > Parsonsia > Parsonsia alboflavescens. Next base: position 1,878,999 of record JAOXNR010000022.1, read on the forward strand.
CGGTTATTAGACACTTGCTGATATAGGTAATCATACTTGCTCAATCGGTGCAGTTCTTTCTTTGCAGGTGGAGTATGAGTTTACATACTATAAAATGGAGATGCCTGCAGATATTCAATTGTTGATTCTCTCTGAGGGGAAATCCAATATTGTACCTGCTGATCTGGTTCTGCCTTTCCACCCATCCTCAGTAGAACTTCCAGGAATTGTTGATCCTGAAATGCTGAAAGCTTGGAGATGGTACTTGGCTGCTATGAGATCATTACCGCATTCCATTGAGCAAGATATGCAGAAGGTATATGTTGCATCATTCTTGTTTCCTCACAAATGCTTTTAGAAAGTGATGTGCATATCTATATAATAGGTTAGGGATCCCATTTGACTTTTCACTGAGAAATGACATTTGTTTCCATTTTTTACTGTGGACACTGCATACAATAGCATCCATTTTGGAGTTGATAAAGCCATTGAGCTATCTTAGTTCTTGGAATCTATTCTAATCCATTTTATTCCATTGATTTGCATCACTGAAGCATCAAATCTTTGATGAGAACACTGAGGTATTTTATATTGGACATAATATCATAGCATGCAGAAAGTGGAGAAATACCCAAAAGTTAGATAGTACTGAATCATTTTGGGAACCTTAATACTTGCTATCATTCTGGTTTATGGTCTTGCTGCATTTCAGAAGCACTATGAAATATTGTCTTGAAACATTGTACTGTTTCTACGTTTTTGCAATTTATCAGTGAAGGAAAATTTGTAATAATGCGCTTGAGAATGACAACTTTTGCTGTCCCTGCCTTCTGCATCTCCCTTTGTTTTACAAAATTGCTTTTATCTATATGACAGGTGGTAGAAGATGATCTTGTTGCTGCTAGGCAAGCCAATCGAAGCTTGGGAAGTGAAGAATTTAGCAGGTGAGTTATGGGCTTTTATCCTTGAGTATTGGCTTCCCATTTTATGTCCGTTCCTTTGTTGAGAAGGCCAGTGATAATGTCTGGCAGATTGCTTACCATGGGGCGTCTAGTGTCTCTGAGTTTTGGTGAAACAAGTCTGTCGTTGGAGCATTGGCAAATGGTGAAGGAGCTTGAGAGACATAGAAATGAAAGGCTCCAGAGTAATATGTAAAGGGAACAAGGAGCATACATAACATATTGTACATTATTTTCAAAGGACTAAATCTAAGATGATGATTGGTGAATGAATGTTGCCAATGGAAACCAATGCCGTGCTCATAGTCAAAATGTTTGGGTTGGGTTCATTCTCAAGTTCGCAATGTGAGCGGTCTCACTGATCTGTTCAATCTTTTTCCCTTGTGACGGTTTTATTGCCCCATCTCTCTATTCTCTTCTAGCAAGCAGGTGTTATCCTTAACTGTCAGCACTCCCTAAACTTTTGCATTTCTTCAAAGCGCAATGCGGCCCTTAAAATGTAGTCGAAACATGGCAATATATGGTTATCGATTGTACACATTCTATGTAACATATCTTCCCCTTTGTTTTTCTCTTATTCATTCGTAACCGGCTTGAAGTCGAGAAGCTTTGGAGTCAGTTGAATGCATTTCAAAAAGGCTTGGCTTTCATTAACTTTGTCACCTGAGATGAAAATTGATCACCATTCTTGATGAATGATGATTACACTAGGTTAGGTTAAATGATTTCAATCTCTATTTATTATTTTTTTAAAAAAGTAATATCTAATTTCAAACAAAACCTCTAATTTCAAATTTTATAAGTATTTTCATTTCAAATTAGGTTTTACTTAATTATTTAGTAAGTTATTTTTGAAGTAAAGTAAAGAGTAATATTGAAAGAATTTCGATTAATGGGTCTGGATAATATAAAATGATAGATATGATTGAATTGAATTTTTTTTTTTAATATTTTCTCCATTTTAAAATGTTTATTATTTATGGAGAGTATTTATTCAAAATGCTTATCATTTTTACACATAATTTCTTGTGTACAATAAGAGTTTATTACATTGTCTCAAAAAATCTTTTTTAAGGGATAAACATTACTTATTTTCAAATGACAGTAATATTTTATAAAAGTAGTTGGACTTTTCAACGGAGTGACACTTTTAGAGCATCTCCAATGGGGCTGTCTAAGTCCACGACAGTAGTGCTAGAACATGGAGGGACACTGTCTTCCCAATTAGAGAGGGGTCTCACAATTTCCCAGTTGCCAGGAGAAGTTGGCATGGGTGGCAAATCAAACCACCGGTGCTTAAGATTCTTCACCTAACATATGAATCTCATTCTTTTTATTAAATGTTTTTCTCTCATTTTCCAATATCTTTTTTTCCCCCTTTCTTCTTCTTCTTCTTTCAACCCACCAATTTCACTATTTCTTTTCATTGTTTTCCGTCACTTGTAATTTTTTTTATTCTTTCTAATTTTATATACATATTCATAATATCGATTTGTTATTTTTTTTAAAAAAAACACATTTATTTTTTTATTTTTATAATTAGCACACTCTTTTATTTTTAAATAATATTTAAATTTATAAACTTAAAAATATATTTTTTAATTATTTATTTTTAAAAATCATTATTAAGAAAAAACATTTGGAATCGACTAATCTCTATCGTTGTTTGTATTAATTGATTTTACTTTTATTTAATCACTTTACTTTAACTTTAATGATTATCCCTTTTAGTAATTACTTGTTCGTAGTTTTTATTACTATTTTTTTTTTAAAGTATCATATTATTCCATAATAAAATTTTTATTGTTTCAAAAAAACTAATTAATTTCAAAGTTAATTTATTTTAGAATAGTTAGATTTTTTTAAAAAATACATCACTTTTTAATAATAGAATAAAAATGTGAAAAAAAAAAAAAAATCTTCATGTCGTAACAAATGAATTGGAAAGTAAAATGACTTTAATTACGCTTGAAAAGGAGAATCATTAGAAAAGAAATATATGAAAGTATTTTAAAATGAGCAATAAGCATTGAGTGCTCAAGTGGAGGTGGTCTTTTAAGAACACATCACCTCATCATAGACTACCGGCAATAGCCAGGAGGGGGCATCCCATGCCCGATAAAAGTCAAGACAAAGGGACTAAACTCAAAATTCTAACACTTGAATTGAATTCTCAAAAATTCAGATGAATCTCCGAAAGCCATCTCCCTTCATTCTCTCTCCCGTGCAGCCATAATTCAATTCTCTGCAACTTTCTGGATTCTAGCAAGACTGGCTAAAGACGATGTCGGTGATGGAGATGATCGGTAAATCTCGGGTAGAAGCCTTCATGTCGTTGTTCGTCAAAGTTCATCCTCACGAAATCTCCGCACTGTGCCATTCCACATCTACATTCTTCTTCGTACGCTCATCTCCTCTTCCACCTTGTGTATATTCGTCTCTCCGTGTTTTGTCATTCTCGATTTCTGAACAACTTCTTCTGTTGTGCAGATTTTAAGTGCTTATTTTGTGGTTCTTCCTTTGCGGGATGAAGGGGCCATATCATTAGGATTGGGGAATTTGCCGGGGCTCTTTGTGGGATCTTTGCTGCTTACTTTGGTTGCTGCACCTGTTTCCACACTGATCTTCTCATTGCCCAATCTTTCAAAAGGCAAGGTATGGGGAATTTGTCATCCTTCACCCTGCAATGTCTTTGCTGTCCTCCTTTTTATGACCTCATCTCTTGTTTCTTAGATCAAATGTTTTCCCGGTAATTCATTTCAATGAATGCGTAAGCCACTAACACGTTGAAGCAACAAAGAGGGTTATGGTGCTTTCACTAGCATTTTCCTGCATTTAGCTTTGTTTCTCATTTGAATGAAAAACGTTTGGTCTTCCTCATCGGATGAGGTTAACAGAGGTTCTCTTCCT
>JAOXNR010000022.1:1882946-1894816 GCA_028571225.1 Parsonsia alboflavescens
GTGTGTGTGTAGGGAGGGGGGGGGGGGGAATATAAAAGTTGTTCTTATTTTATTGGACATTGCTTTTAAATCATTCTGGTTTTATTCGAGTTAAATGAACTCGTGACATTATGGTTCCTTCTCTCAATTCAAGCCTGCTAAAGGAATCCAATAAACATTTCTTACTCTGAAGATATAGTATAGTATTGGATAGAGTTTCCTTTCGAATTTCTAACCGTAGGGGTTCTTAAATTTCCAGGCTTTGGTCTTTATCCACAGGTTCTTTGGCATGTCTCTTGTTATATTCTTCTTCCTGTGGCTTTCCTCTTCACCTGGAAACAGTTCGTTTTTTAATTTCAAGGTAAGAAATATGTGATAAGATTTTCCATTACTTCAGCAGTGAGATTTAAATTATTCACAGTAGCTTTATTTGTAGGGGTTGCATCATATGGCATCCACCGCAAAAGTGGAACTAAAGCTTCAAATCAATCAAGCGAGTCCAACATCCTCTGACGGATGGGGCCACCACGGATGGTTTTACATTTCAGTGAGGAGCAGCTTGTTTCTTTGGGTAATAAGTGATTGCCAAGCCAGTGTATCTGATGATATGATTAGGATCATAACATTAAGTGTCTCCCAGTTGGTTCTTAACAGAAGGGATATTTACATTTTTCAGTTTCTCACCCAGGTTGCTCTTCTTAATCTTATTACTATATCTTCAACCTGGGCCAGAGTAACTGATGTGATGGATAGTGAGGTCAGTATGCTATGCATTTCAAAATTTTGTGGCTTAATGGTATCTCAATATGAAGACAGGTATTCAAGCTGCACCCCCTTGGGAGATTAAGTCATTGCGCTGTTGGATCTCTACTTATATATGTTCTCTTGGTAACTAACTTATTCTTGGATTCAGTCAGGTTCAAGATTGTTTGGGTTCATTGGTGCTGGTGCCACATTCGGTCAGCTGTTTGGTTCGCTATTTGCCACAGGGATGGCTTGGTTAGGACCATGTATGTTAATATTCTCATCTGTAAAAAAGAGCTTTGCCATTTAATGTTCCTTCTTGTGACTCCCATGCAGTTCTTTTCTCATTTGAATAGCTAATTTATTTCTGGATATTGTAGATTTACTTCTCTTTGCTGCTCTTTTGATGGAAATGGCCTCACAGTCATCAAAAGGAATCAATAAAGTGGTGTCCGATCTTCCTGAAGAGTTGACTCCCATGAGGTTTTCTTTTTTATTATCTTGCTCTCTTTCTAACCCTAAGATTGGTTTGTGATGTTTCTTATTCATACAGCATCCTGTTTACAAAGCTAGTTACAGGTTACAGTTATTGATATCCCCCTGATCTTGGAAAAAATGGACAAAAAAGGGAGAGAATCTTTTAGAAGTAGAGAATTTGTTCATAAACACTTTATTTGCTGCTACTCCAATCTATCTTTTCTCTTGTCCTGCTCCCTTTCCTTATCTCTTTGAAATCCCAGAGATTCTAATCAGCAGATGCTTGCCTCAAAAATGGCCAGCTACTGCAGTCGTAATGTTAGCAAGAAATAGAAATTTCCCTACTACTGAACTTGCTTTATCAAGGTTGTATGTATCTTATGCCAATATGTATAGAAAACAAGTTACATCTATCTCTTGGAAGTCAGAGATGTGGTAAAAGCATTTGGATTGGTGGATCTGATTGTTTTCTGGAGAATGAGCACTCCATATGATTTATTGGTATTTACAGGGTCTTTGAAGCTGTCATTCTTTTTTTTGCTTTCTGTAAGACTTCTATTTGAGGTGATGTAGAATTACTATGATAGAGATGGTGTTGGGAGGTAGGAAGCTTTTCTGCTCTGTAGGTAAGTGTCACCTACGATGAGAAAAAGATTAGGAACTCATCTTTTTCCTGGAGCTTGAAGATCTTAAAGGGCAGTTTGAACCTAAAAATTAGCTAGCAATATTGCTTTAGTATTTTTCTGTGAGGAACCCTAAAGACTTCAAACTAGCATATGAGTTTTTTCATTTTTGTTATATGTAAATCCTAATCGATCTAGGAAATTGTCTATGTTGAGTCCTGGTTATATTCTATGTAAACTTCTATATAGACTTCCAACAATTGTTTTAGAAGACAACATATACCATGTCTAAGCTATTTTTCTCTGTAAACTTTGGGTTCTTTTTGTGACACGAATCCCAAAAGTCAAAGAATTATGAAACGTACGATGAGTCACAAGTTACCACAAACCATGCAAGTAAAGTAAGGATGCACTAACAAATACAAGAAAGAATTCTCACAAAAGAGAAATAATTTCATGAGCACATACCAATTGTAAGTTAGCTTGGGTTCTCTCTAGGCAGGGTTTGATCTCTATGTTGTGTTAAAGAATAAAGGTGTGTTTCGACAAGTTATGAAAGTGAGAATTTTCTTATTGAGAATGTGAAAGAGAATTGATTTGGATAAGAATCATAACTTTTTGATCGGATAATTGATCTGGTGTTAAGTAGGCACATGTGGGGGTAGTATATTAAATTACTAAGACTCTTTTTTGGGATATAAAAGAGATTTTCAGAGACAACTCAAATGAGAAAAATTCTTGACTTGAGGGGCTATCTAGAAATGATTTAGCTTTAACACCCAAAATCTACTTATCCGTGAACTGGCCCTGAGAGGGTCTTGTATTTGTTTTAGAAAGAATACGTGAATTTTAAGAGGCTTAACCTTTATTCTTGTGGACTTTAGGAATGCGGACACAGATAATGTTAATGTGGCTGAAGAACAAACTAAGCGTGCTGATAGAGAAACTTCCCACAAAGTATCCTCCCCAAGAGCAAAGCCTCAGTTCTGGGCTATATTAGATGCACTTTGTCTCATTCTTGCATCAACCTACTTATTGTATGTCGCATTATTTCTGTGGCTCAGTGCAGTGATATCCTCCTTTTTCTACTTTCAGGTACTTCTTGTCTTTCTTTTAACCTTGTTGCCACCCTCTTTGAATACTCTGTTTCTTTCCTTTTCCATTCTTCTGGAGGCAGCGGAGGGATGGAAATATTATCTGCATGCTTCAAATAGATTGTTCCCTAATCACTCTACTTTCTCCCGTGGGGACTGGGGGTTTTGTCTACATATTTTCTTCTATCTGCAGAAAGTAACTGTGATTGCCTCTACTGTTACAAGTCCCATCGGCAGACGAAAATTGTTTGGCCAAATCAATAGCTTTATCGCTGTTTTTATCCTTGCTGGACAACTTAGTTTGACGGTATGATTGAACCTCCTCTTTGTGCTTTCTCCCTATGACATTGGAACTATAGGTTATTATTCAGACAATGGAGCAAGAATCTAGGAAGATTTTTCATGTTTGTCTTTTTTTTTTCTATAATTAGTTCTTTAAATGCAAAATCTCAACAATCTGAAAAATTTGTCTGTTTTCATTCAAATTGACTTTAACATCCTTTCATCCTATAATAGGTTTAGCTATGTTGTAGCATTTTAATCATGTTCTGTAGCTCAATAAGTATTCTACTTTGAATTAAAAGCCTTGCACGGTGCATCTCTACCTTGGAGAAATTTCTACACTCAAGCTACAAAGTACTTTTTGCGAACGGCTTCCTAGGGCGGCATCAGTTTCGTTGTACATCATCAATTTCCTTGTTTGAGCTCCAACAAACAAACAGATTCTAGGATAATTATATGAATTCCTTCACTTAATTTCTTTGTGTATTTGAGATTTAATTATTACTATCATTACTTGGCATTGGTGTTGTCACACGACCAATCGCATGGACTTCTTTCCTCTACGTTTTGGGTTGTGGCTTGTATAAGAGGCCCATGCTTTGACATTTTGGACCTTTTCATATTTTCCCTGGAATTATAGGGTCGCATCCTTACTACCATGGGGGTTACTGCAGCTTTATGCTCTGCGCCATTTGTTGCCTTCATAAATTTGATTGCTGTTGCTTTGTGGCCAACATGGATATTGGTTGCTGTTTGTGAGACTCTACGCAAGGTTTGTTTCATATATTTCTAAAGTGATAAAAATAAAATAAAATTCTAAGCTCATAAATGCTCAAGAACAGATTCTTTTTAAGCCCAAGTGGATGTAAGGCATAAATTTTCATTCTTTCAGGTGGTTAATTATGTTGTAACCAGGCCTGGGAGAGAGCTACTTTTCACAGTTGTCTCGGAGGAAGAGAAGTACAAAGCAAAGGTATATTAAGAATTGTTACCCGTTTCCCCTCTTTCCTGCTTCCCCCTCCCTTTGGAAAAACAAAAAGATAATAGAAGCATCTCACACATCATTGACAGGGGTATATTCTTTAAAATTGGAAACTTCAATCCTTTGTGGATAAAATTTTTGTTTAAGGTTTGAAATAGTAAAGCGTCAGAATTACCTTATTAACATATAATTTATCATGACTATGTGACATTTATTTGTCAATGTCGAGGCTCCATTGCTTTCAACTGTTTACTTGAATGTCAGAGTCATGAGGACACATTTCACCATAAATTTTTGACAGGTATGTATAGATGTAATTGTTCAGCGCCTCGGGGATGCTTCAGCAGCAGGGATGTACAAGATACTTTTCAGCAGTATAGATGGAAAGGCATCAACTGCTTCTCTGTATGCCCTGCCTGTATGTAAAACACTATGAAAAGAACTGTTTTTGTTTATTAGAAAGTGAAATGACTGTGTTCCCCTGACGTTGTGAATGGAAAATGTGACATTCCATGTGGGATGGAGGTAGTACTTTTCAATTCCTAGCTAAAGCAACTTACTGAGTCACTTTTTTCTGTGATTTTTCTACATTGCCAGGTCAGCATTTTGTGGATAGTCACGGCATTCCACTTGGGAAATCGGCAAAGACAACTTGCAAGGCTCTAACCATCTGGACAACTCAAAAGCTTCTGATTCCCTGAAGATGAACATTCTACCATTCTTGGTTATGGATGCATTGGTTAGGTATCACGATTTGAAACTGGAAAGGGAATGTGCACGTCTGTATGGCTGGAATCTTGAAGCAAGAACTTTGTATCCTTATTCTGAATCTTCATTTGTAATGGTCACTGGAGGAAGATTCATGGAATATCTGTTGTTTTTCATCCTATCTATCTTGTAGTTATAGGGGTAAAAACAGCCAGTGATGATGCTTCGAGTATAATAGAATACTAAGCAAAGATCTATGTTAAGTGTGAAAATATTCTGTACCATTCCTATTACCCTAGTACACAGAACCTTATCATGGTTACATCAGCACTTTATTTTATTTTATTTTTGCTGAGAAACATCAGCACGTAGTTTGGTAAGTTAGTAGGTGTCTGCAATTATGACCATACGGTTTCATTCTGGCAGAGTTATAAGTAACGTGGACGGCTCAAGCATTTGCTGCACTCTAGTCACTTGAGCACCCTGAAATAAGTGTGCAACAGCGATAAGGTTTAATAAATCTATTGAGCAATGAATCTAACGAGAGTCAATTATTCCATCAAACATTGAATTCAGGTATGACAAGCTGAAAAGAACATGAAAAAGTTTTAGCAAGAATATCAACTGTTTTGCAACCAGAAAGGAGTTTCAATATAAACTAAGCTCACTCTGCCAGATATGTTCTCAAGCACTCCGGAGAGCACGGACATGATGTTGAATCAGCTTTCTTTCCCAGTCTGCTACATTCTCAAAGGCGTGCTCCGGCAGACTCTCAAAGGGTTCCTTCCAGGGATCATCTTTTGCTAAATCATAAGTAGCTCCCCGTATTGCTCTTTTGTTAGGTCCACAAGGTCTCTTTGAAGTAAGCTCATCATATGCTGTGTTCAGCTGTGCAAAAAAAATTTGACAAACAACTTCAGAACTCCCCATTCACAATCTATCAGAAGACAAAAATAACGAGCTTTCAAGTTAAAGCAACCTATGAAATGTGAGAGTGAAATGGCTCTGCCTATGCAACTTAGGGTGATGTTCAATTAGTGAAAGCCATGAACTTGGAAACATCATAAGACTGATAAAGACTATAGCACTTACATCCATGTCAGAAAACCAGAACATGTAAGCAATTGCAATGGCAGGTGCCCTCCCCAATCCGGCAGTACAATGAACATAAACTCTTCCTTTTCTTTCTCCAATTGCCCATTCCAGTAAAGAAACAGCTTCAGGTAATATATCTCTCAAAGATTCTGGATCAAAATCCTGTGCCTGCACACCAGGTAGAAATGTTAATAGGGAACATCTGAACTTCTATGAGATTTTGCAGCTGAAATATTTAAAATATTCCATGTCATATTCAACGCAACAAGCAAATGATTAGCAAAGTAAACTCCACAATTTAGGCATACTCTTGCATGAAAGATGGCATCAAGAAACATATATTTAAGAGTGTCTAAGATGATATCTTAGTGGTTTAAACAGCCCATGAGAACAGCTAAATGGTGACATACAGGGCTGTATAGTGTTATACACTTATTTATGAGTGGAGCAGACAACTGCCTTAAACCTGGAAAACATATGCAGGGTGATAGAATCAGCACAGGCAGATATGCACTATGAAAGCAGAATGTGGCGTGAAAATTAATTATTGAAAGAGGATACTGTTTCAGTAGAGTACCTTTCAATGTGAAATTTAAAAATAGGTTAAAGTTACACAATGCCAAATGGTTCTGATATCTCGATACTGTATTTTACTAATTGTAAATTGTGAATAATGGCTTACGGGCCTTCTCAAGTGACGAATTCCAAGTTCCTTGCATCTTTTTACTATTGAACGGAGGTCAATCCCCCAATATTCTACATCTTTGTCCTGCTGCAGGTTCAGGATATAGGCCACGTTTTGTTCTTCTTTCAGATGATATATGTCTTCAGCATTCTGAGGTTGGGAGCCAACAATTAGCTCCTCGGTTATCAATGTGTAGTTCATGCCTAAGACCAGAAAATTAACTTGTTAGATAAATTACAGAGACGACATATGATTTATTTCTAGATGTGCACAATAGATAACTTTTTAAATGCAAATGCACCACACTATTGCAGTTATTAGCTGAATAGGTGCAAATTCACTTAATGATAACAAGACATGGTGGTTGAACATTTGGGCAAAAGCACCACAACTCCAGCGGTTATAACCAGATACACTGTAAAATATTAATAAAGTTATTTGCAATAGAAGAGCAGGAAAAATAGAAAAATTGGTGGTATCATTACATGCTAGTATTTCTGGGCCAAGATTGATAGTGCATTTGCATTTTAGGTGACTTTCAGCAGATTCCTGAAGTTTGCAACATTTCAGGAGGGAAAAGAAAGGTAATGAAATTCTAATAATGAGGACTCCAATACAGCAACAGAAAGTTGATTTGATGATTCAATGCACAGGCTATTATTACAGTAAGGTATCAATGATCAATACCATTCCTTGAATATATATATATATATATATATATATATATATATATATATATTTGTGTGTGTGTGTTACAAATCATAAATGGGGAAAGCATAGAATGCTTACAAATTCTAATGGAGATATTACACAAACAAGTAGTCCAACTGAAACTGATGATGACGATTGAGCATAAACATTCAACAGAAAAATGAAAAAGGGAATAAAAATGGTGTCCATAATCTTGGTGGAGCTTGTAATGCTGAAGATATTAGTACTTGTTGAGCGTAACTATGCTAATAGGGCAGTTTGGTGCAGTTTATTTAGATGGCTCATCAGCAGTGTTAGGATGATTTTTTGATTTCTTAGAAAAAGGATATTTTGGAAAAGGTATTCATTACAACAAAATCTTTGGGAATTTGCAAGATCCACTCTTCAAGACTGATTGGCATATTCATCAGTTTGTGGACATCTTAGTCCCTTTTTTTTTTCTTCTGTGGAATAAATTTGTGGCTGTAAGGTTATTGTTCATTTTTTCTGAAAGATAGGGAAACTACTTACTTGCTAAGATTTTCAATCACCAGAAGCCATAATTTTGATATACATATAATTTACTGCAGATGCTAAGCATAAAAGGTAAACAGTTCACAAAGTTTCTTTTATCTTTTATAGTTATTTATATGCATTGTTTTATGCTATTCCAAGATTCTTATCTTTTTAAATAAACAATTAGAAGCCAAGTCAAAACCCCTTTCGTAAAGGTATTAAAAAGACCTTGAATGCGGAAAAATGGTTCCGGAGGATCTAGCAACAGGAGAACCAGGAAAGTACACTTTTGACTACGCCTCAAATGAATTTGATTGATAATAGAAACCCAAAAGCCGAAAACGTATAATATCCATCATAGCTCTCAGCAAGCCTAAGAAAGACTCGGAAAGCACCGAAAACGGGGAAATTAGAGGATCCTATTTAGATTTGAAATTGAGGCAATAAAAAAATCAAAATCCATTGCCTTAGGCGGTATATTCGAGTAAGAAATGCTCTTACAAACAGGTGTACTAGTTTGAAAGAACATGAAAACTCATACAAATTGGAGTTTCCCAGAAAATTACTTACCAAGATCATGATGGTACTCATATGGGTTCCTCATCATGGTTTTCATGGCCAGGTTGTACTCGTCCATTTTGCTCCTGGAATCGCTTGACCTTCCTTTGCTCTTAGTGTTCTCTCTGGTTTCACTTTGGGGCAGTGTGCAAGAAATCTGGTTCAATCTGAAGCCCTTTCTGGGCAGCCTGAGAAGATTGCAGGTAGACGACCAACTTGTATTATCTCTGTCAATGGGAGATAAGGGCAGAGATGAAGAAGAGAGCCTGGAAATTCTGCCTAAAACACCCATTATTCTCCTCCTTCTTCCTTTGATTCTAAATTTCTTGACAGATCCAAGAAGGTTCTTTGGCTCCCTTAATTCTGAATTTCGGATACTCTGATATCTAATCAAGGCCAGTTGGAACGAATCTGATGTCATTAAAAAAAAATTAAATGAAAAAAAAAAAAAATGGTGAACCTCACAAGTCACACCCTCGTCTTACTTACTTATGTCCATCTTCATCAAATTTATTATTAAATTATATCCTGGAGGCTTTTTAAATTGAAATTTACTTTGCATATTAGTTCATAGTATTAAATTTGTAACAATTATGAATAGTAGTACTAAAAATTAAAAGTTTTTTTTAAAAAAAAATATATTACTTTTTATGGTTCAAAAAAAAGAAATAATCTAGCAACTCGAAAACATTTAAATCAATCATCATTTATTTATTGTGAAATGGATAAGAAATCATTGTAATTGAGAGAAATAAAATATTGTAAGCATAATGTAACTATATATATACATATTTTTAACATGAAAATAAAAATATTTATCAAATTATAATTTAGAATTAATAGAATTCTAAGATCGAAATAAAATATCACTTTTCTTGATTAAAATTTTATTAATTAGTTGATCTAGATATGTTTAAAATGAATTAAGTTAATCACTTTTTTAAAATTTTATATAATTATAAATGTGATATTTAATTTTAAACAGAGATATACGAGTATCATTTATTTTAAGAAAACAGTTATTCAAAAATTACAAGGTGTTTGGTAATTGATTTCAAAATAGTTTTTTTGCATTGGAAAATTTAGAGAACAAACAAACTAGTTTAGTTCTTGTGTTTTGGAAAACAGTTTTACAAAACACTTATCTAAATCTTATTTCTAAAACAACTTTAGATGTTTTCTATTATGGTTTTTTTTTTCCTTTTCTTTTCCAAAAAAAAATTAATCCCCTAACATAAAAATGTTAAAATGATTAAAGATCATTTTTTAATAAATTTTTAAAGCCACCTGCTAAATATTTTTTAAAAATTCTATTATTATTATTTTAAAAAACATTTTGTATTTTATTAAAAAAAATATATATATAAATATATATATATATATATATTTCTTATGTTAAATTTTCAGATCTTTTATTTTATTATTTTGATTTTTTTAAAACAATCATTTTTTCAAAAAAATAAATTAATTTCTTTTATATAATTTATATTTTTTCTTGTAAATCTTTTAGAATGAAAAAACATGTTATTTAGTTTTATATATTATTAATAAATTCTCTAACTTGTTATTAATCCTTTTGTCAAATGTTTACATAAATTTTTGTTGGTGATATTCAATCAGACAAATATCACATACAATTTAAAAATTTTCTAAATTAAAACAAAATTTGATAAATAGTTTTTTTTCTTCCGTTTCATAAAATTTATAAAATAGTTTTCAAGAATTAAAAAAAAAAAAACGAAGAGACTTATATGTTTTCCGTTCTTTTGTTTTTATAAAATAGTTATATAAAATTATTTTACAAAACACTTTTCAAAAACAAAAGTTAAAAATGAAACCAAACAAGGCGTATGACTCCATTATTTTAAGTTTGAGTTATTAACAATTCAGTCTCAAACTATACCTATTTTTAAGTTTTGATTCCTAAATTTCTTTTTAACTTAATTTAATCATTAAACAATTTACGGATAGATATTTTTACCATTTTAATCGAATTCTTTAGAGTCAATTGACTAATTAAAATAAAAAGGACATTTCCCATTATACTGTTTATAAAGTGAAATTTCTTTTTTAAAAAAACAAGATCTCCGATGGACAAAAAGAGAAACTTCATTACTGGTACCGTTACAGCGGAGACAGCAGCGGCCTTGAATCCGGCAATGGTACGCACTGAAAATCAGTCATCAAAACCATAAATTAGAAAAAAGAAAAATGGTTAACTTGCCAGATAGACATCTTCATTATCACAAGACTAAGCAAATTCTAGATTTTCCTCTTTTTTTTTTTAAGCCAAAATTTGAAGGAATAAAAAATTGCAGAAATTAAATATTATAGTTTACTGTTCAGGGATTGGCTTGGAATGCCCGCTGTTTGCGACGGCCAAGGCAAAGTATTTGTGTGGGCTTGTGTGGTGGGTGGCCAGATGGAGTTGGGAAAGGAGAGAAGAGTTGGGTTCTGCCATGGAGAAAGGTTTGAGAGGTAAAGCTGGAAAAGAAAGGTTGCAGAGTGAACAGATCCAAGCTAGGCGGCACCAATCTGTTTAGCACTGAGAAAAAGAGGGAGCAAATCTGAGTTGTGAAAGAGTGGCGAGGGGTGGGTCGGCTTGGGGATCGCCGGAGATGCGAGTACTGGCGTGGAGGAGGGGATAGAAACTACAAGATCGCGACTAATGGTCTTCAATGAATAGTATAATATCGAAAATACCCCTCTCATTTTATCAATTCATTATTGATTTCAAATTTCGATATCAATTTTTAAGAATAAGATCGAAAGGACATGATTTGAGGATCGCACTCCCAAATAACTCTTTTAACTTAGATTCATATCCCCAATTCGGGTATTTATTTAATTTTTGTTTCTACAGCAATACAAAGGAAGGGGAAAATGCAAAAAGTTGAGAAAAGTTGTCGGGTGGTTCTCGAAACTGGACTTCTATTGGGCCGGATATAATTTTGTATCTAAATTCTAGCCCATATCCTTAGGGGGGGGGTTTGGAGTTTTAATTAGTTTTAAGTTTTGATTTTTAATCTATTTTTTTGTCATGTTGTTTCTCAAATAAATTACTATTGAATAACTTGATCTTTCAAACCCTATTCTTTATAAAAAAAACCATCGGAAAGTTTAGTCAACGACTTCTTGATCAAATTAATAAAAACAAATTCAATAATACACTATTTAATTTGTTAAAAACGGATATAAACTAAAATTTTTTCTTGACAAATTCATATTTTTGACCTAACTAAATCCATTTCTTAGTCGGTCACAAATTGAAATTTAGTTCAAGAGGATTTCATTTAATATTTGTTTTTGACCAATTGAATGTCATAATACTAAATTTGCCCCTATTAATTTGGTCAATTAGTTTTTGACTAGATGTTTTCAAAAAATAACAATTAGAAGAATCAAGTTTTTTAATGATAATTTATTTGAAAACTAAC
>JAOXNR010000022.1:1898590-1927804 GCA_028571225.1 Parsonsia alboflavescens
ATTTTCACGACACACTTTGGTAGAATCCACACTCCGGCGATGGTGTCATTTGTCGGAAGATCACTTCGTCGTCGTCGCCGTTGCCATTACCGGTAGGTTTTTTCTTCAAATTTAAACCTTGATTTTGTGCCGAATATGCTATATGTTGTTTACTTCGATTTTGTATTTTGTTGCAACTGTCTCAGACAGTCGTGCATGAATTTGAAATTGTACCTCGAAATTATTTGAATCTGTCTCGAAATTGTTTACTGTGTCTCGAAATTGTTTGGTTGTGTATCAAAATTGTTTGTTGTGTATCGAAAAAGTTGATTCTATCTCGATTGATCTGTTTCGAATGGTTTGTTATGTCTCGAAATTATTGGATTCTGTATCGAATTGTTTTTTTTTTTTTTTGTCTCGAATTGTTTGTTGTGTCTCAAAATTGTTTTTTATGTGTTTGCTGTTTCTAGAAATTGTTTGATTTTGTCTCTAAAGGGTTTGATTTTATGTCTCGAAAAGGTTTGATTGTGTCTCGAAAGGACTTGTTATGTCTTGATTTTGTGTGTTGTTTAACTAAGATTTTGTAGTTTGTTGAAAGCATGAATTAACTGTATTGTATTGTGCATGGCTTGTCTCGAAATTGTCTTATTGTCTAAAAAATTGGATTGTTGTCTCGAAATAGCTAGTCTAGTTGTCTTATTGCCTCAATATTGGCTTATTGTCTCGAATAACTTGCATTTGTTTTGAATATTGTCTCTAAATGGTTGGTCTAGAAATTGTCTCTACTGTCTCGAAATGTTTTTTTTTCTCGAATTTATATTGTTTCACGAAATACTTGTGCTAGTATCTCGAAATGTATGTGCTTGTGTCTCGAAATCACTGATACAAGTATCAAAATGAGTTTGCACATTTCTTTTCCTGATGTGCTTGTTATAATTTATTTTTCCAATTTCATGACTGCAGAAGAAGAATAAGAGATATGGTCGAGAATGGAGTTGAAAGAGATTGGGCCAATCTTCCCACTAAATTGTTGGAGTTGATTGTTTCGAAGCTCTAGATTGTTGATGCAGAAAACTTCCAGTTAGCATGTACTTCATGGAACAAAGCAAGAAAGGCCTATAAAGCTGAAGATTTTGCTTATCGTTGTAGTGAATGACCGCTTTTGTGGGATGGTTTTGTATCTAGGTAGACTGATGCAGTATGCCTTTGAGATTAAGATATAGAGTAGAGATATAAGATGCTATTATTAGTTCTCTTCAAAATTTGAAAAGATTTTGTTGGAATCTAAGGTTTTTTTTTTGCCAAAGATTTCGACTAGTGCACGCACCCTTCCATCTAGAGAATCCTCGTGAACAGCAATCCTCATGTAATCCATTTCTACACTGTGTCTCGAATTCAACTATATGTGTTTTGAAATCCTCTATTTGTGTCTCGAAATCCCATATCTCGAAGTTCAGATGTGTGTCTCAAAATCCCAAATCCATTGTCTCGAAATCCTCTATCTCTGTCTCGAAATCCTCTGTCTCTGTCTCGAAATCCAGGGTCTCAAAATCCTCTATCTCGAATCCCCAATGTGTGTCTCCAACTTGTCTCGAAAGCCTTCTCTCTTGTCTAGAATTCAACTATCTCTCGTCTCGAAATCACTTATATAGGTCTTGAAATATACCTGTCTCGTGTCTCGAAAGCCTCCTCTCAGATATTGAAATCTCCGCTTTGACGGAAATCTCTGCGATCCTACCTTTCTTCCTTCCTCCTCCTAGATAAACAACACAGAACGAACAAACTCAGGCTTCCAAACACCAAAGAAAAAAAATAACAAAGAAACAAACCGAATAATGTAGCTTCAAAAATGGAAGTCGACGGTAGTAAATGGAAGTTGACAATAGTTGGGTTTGGTTAGGTGTGTTAAATGCTGAGGGTAAGATAGTAAATGCATGTTAAAGGAGAATAAATGTTTTGTTTTAATTTTTTATTTTAATTAAAATTCAAAATGAGTATAGAATGAAAAGTTTGCTTTAGATATAAATAATTGTGAAATGTTGTGAAGAATTAGATAAATAAAAATTACTGTTTTAATTTGGATAAAAATGAAAACGTCCCGTTACAACAGGGACAGATTCAAACTTGGATGCATTACCTGACTCTGCTGAATCCCATCGTAACCAGTGAAAATTTACTTCACAAGGTGAATCACTGTATAGCAGAAGGGAAAAAGATTGGGCAAGAAAGAAAAGGATTGGGAAAGCGAAGGGAGAATGGTGTGGTGTGGTTTCGTGGAAGCACAATAAAAACGGTACGATTAAGCTTTCAGGCCAGAGACCCATTAGATGATGAATCGGAAGAGAGAGAGAGGTCTTGGTCATGGAAACGTGTATTCACCAACCGATAATAAATACGAGACCTATCTAACAGTACTCGACCAGTCTACTACGCAAGGTAAGGTAGTAGGCCTGGCTGCGGCATCAGTTTGGCCCATGCAACTTCAAGTTGATATTCCATTAGCTTCCCCCTGGGTCGGTCCCTCCATTCCCATTTCTCCATTTTTCACAAGCTCTCTGAGCAGCGAGCTTATCACCCATGGCCGGCATGGGACCATCTTCAAGAAAGTGACTGGCATTTATTTTGTTAAAATGGTAATCGACGACCTCCCACGTTTAATTTTTCCATTTTTATTATTTTTCTTCTTTTTATTGTCAAATTGGAGTTAAATGGCTTTCGATTTGATCACATAAAATGGCAAATTAATCAACGTTGTTGTTGTTTTTTTTTTTTTTTTTTTTTTTTTTTTTTGTTTTTTTGACAGGGACAAATGATAAATCGAATATTGTGGTTGTATTGTTTCCAGTGTACACATCTCAAAATGGACTGCAAAATTTTTATTGTTAAAAGGAAAGATCACAACAAGAAAACACCATTCTCTCCTTGGCTTTTGATCCGTTTCCTTTTTCTCCCATAGAAATCATGCTGCTGATAATATTAATATATCCACGGCGCATAAGACTGTTTTGTGCCGTTGCCCAAAGGGGTGGGTCACAGCCGGGGAAGTTGACCTACCAATAGTACCCACCTATTGAACGCAGTGCTGACCATTTACTCTTTCTTTTTTTTCGCCGTATGATTTCCGGTGTCAGATCATATCTCAATTCTATCTTAAGTTAACGTTTATTACCTACCACCTTCTCTTGCAGCCCATCCTCATTTTATCGTCCAACAGATAGAAAAAAAAGACAAAAAAAAAAAAAAAGAAAAAGGTTTTTCTACTGGTCTAAATGGTACTTATAAATCAATTAGGAATGCTAATGGGCAATAAATTATATACTTACATATGTAATTTTAAAAAATAATAAAGAAGTTAATCCTACTTTACATGATTACCTTTTGAGAAAAAGGCTAATCTTTTCTTAATTAATTTAAAGAGACTTCTTAAACATCATTGGGCTTAATGCTTCTTCCATCTCCGCCAAGGGGAGCCATTTCATTTGAATTTCTATGATTGACGATCCCATTGCTGGTTGCACCCTTAATTAGTCCAGATTTTCTCAAAAGCCCCAGAATCCAGTCCCACAGATTCAGAACCAGGTAAGTACCGATACCGCCGATAAGCCCATAGGCAATGGAAAAAGTCAACGGCATCAGAATCAGGGTCATAAACGCCGGTATCGCCTGCCTCATGTCATTCCATTCGATCTCCACCACAGACCTCATCATCAGTACCCCGACCAGTACTAGCGGCGGCCCCACTGCCCATGACGGAATGGATGCCAATATTGGCGTAAAGAAGAAGGCCAGCAAGAAATATCCCGCCACCGTCAAAGCCGTTAACCCTGTCCGACCTCCTTCTCTTATCCCCGTGGAGGACTCTATGAATGCCGTCACCGGTGAAGTACCCAAAAGTGAACCCACGACTATAGAAGTAGCATCAGACATGAAAGCAAAGTACTGCCCCTCAAAATCACCATTATTGTCTGTAAAACCCGCGAAACGCGCCATTGAATATAGAGTTCCAGTGGTATCTAAAATATCAACGTATAAAAAGGTAACTAAAGCTTCCCAGAAATGGCCTTTGCCTATGCTTTTGAAGCTTAAAGCACCTGCAGTGCTTTCGATTTTGTGGACATCGACGATCCTCTTGAAATATTTATAAGAAGCATTTCCGGTCGGTGTGTCTGGAAAAGCAGTGACGCTAGTATTCCTAAACCAAGACACAACAGTAACGAAAACGATTCCGTAGATCATTGCTCCCTTAATGTTCTTTACCATACAATAGGCTATGATCACAAATCCCACCACGGCGAGCCAAAACGTTGGGCTCTCCATGCGACCATGCAAACATAAGATATCACCGGATACAGTCCCACCAGGGATGAGAGCCACCGTACCATTCGCGAACGTTGTCACCGGAGCAAGCGATGCTCTCGAGGACTTCGGACATGCTCCCAGCGTCACCAGCGTTGAAGAACTGTAACCGATGAGCCCTACCCCTTGATTATTTTGTAGTCCTATGAAGGCCAAAAAGAGTCCTATGCCAGCGGAGGACGAAATTCGTACTGGCCCGGGAACCAGCTTTGCTAGCCTGGCTCGAAAACCAATTGCCGAGATAAACAAGAATATGAGGCCTTCGATGAAGACGGCCGCTAATGCACTCTGGTAGGAAACGTTTCCAGAGCCATGGAACCCAACGACTGTGTAAGCAAAGTATGCATTCGTACCCATTCCAGGGGCCAAGGCTAATGGCAAATTCGCAAACAAGCCCATGATGACACACCCAATAAGGGAGGAAGCCACGGTGGCCACGATAAGGTCTTTTCTTGTTTTCTCAAGACAAGCTGCGTATCCAGGGTTGACCGGAGCAAATTTGCAGGACTCGTCGGGGGTGACAAGGCGAAGATTGGGGTTGTTGGTGCAGTTGGAGGGAGAAACTGAGCGATCAGAACAGAGTGGGACGCAGTCAGCAACCGAACAAGTTCCGCCAGAATCAGAAAGAATTGAAGCATTCACGGCAAGGATATAGGCCATGGTAAGAAACGTGGCCGTGCCAGCTCGCAATTCCGTGGTAAAAGTAGAATTCCGTTCATTAAGTTTGAATCGCTTGCCGATTTTGCTTTTGGCAACGAATGCATTCAGGCGAGCAATCCCGGATTGCTTGGTATCCGACGGCGGCGGTACCGGCAGAGGTTGTGAGGATGGAGGGGGTATGCCACAGCCGGACTCCACATCCATTCCTTTTCTTTTTCGGCTAGTTTTAGAATCTGCCTGAGGCAGAGCACGCACTTAAAACTTCTTTACTAAATATATTACTCATGTAAAATTATAAATAGTCTTTCTCCGCTTACAAAAAGGACTTTTGCAGGTTTTTTTTTTTTCCGCCCTTTTTAATTAAATGAAATATAGTATTCAAACTTGTGGGGCTTTGCCCTTACATGAAAAATATTATCTTAATATGGATAAAATAATTAATAATCATGACTACATAAAGAAAGTATATATTACTGTTTTTTTAATGTATTTAAAAATACTTAGATACATAAATTAAAAAATGCATTATAATTATGCATTAATTATTACAAAAATAAGATTTTTTTTTAAAAAAAATCTTTTATGAGATAGGGGGTAATTCGTGAACCTTAGTTCCACATTTGAACTGTGTACTCAATATATTATCACTCATAAATATAAATATAAATGCTCTTTGCCATTGATGTACTTTTTTCCTTTGGAATTAAGATATCTCTATTTTCACTTTTAAGTTACTTGAGATTAGATGTTTCACTTACTGAATTAGTTTAAAATTTACTATTAAATGAATTAAATCAAACTATTTTCTTATAAATAGCTAAAGTTAAAATGATGAATCATTCAATTTCAAAACAAAAAGAGTAGTATTCTTTCCGTCCAGAAACAAATATCTCATATTCCATTTTGGATTGTTCATAATTAAATATTCTATTTCCGAAACTAGTGATAAAAATTCTAAATAAGAAAATCGATAATACAATGTGTTAATGAATTAAGCTAAATTTTTTTTTTTATTAAAATATGTACAAGACAAATTGGAACATCAAATTCTAAAGGGAGGGAGGCAAAAATGATTGTGAAGTATTTTTTCCATTATATGAATGGGGGGCAAATGCCCCGAAGGAGCGGAATAGGAAAGTGATGGAACATGGAACGTGGAACTAGTGAAGTGCATGCCCTGATGATTAACGAAACTCTAAGAAAGAGATTCCAAGTGGCGCAGGGATCTTTTCTAAACCCCCCGACGGGGAAGGAAAGGAAAGGAGAATCTATCTGGTGCAAGAATGAAGTTTGATTTTATATGTCATGCATGTTCAGAAGATTCCGTTTCAAAAATAAGCAGTCCATGGTTAATTAATCAAACACTTCGCAAATATTATAATTACCGGTATGACTACAACACAGCTATGGATAATGGACTGAGCTTGTGATTGTGGGCGCCCAATACTACAATTGGCATGTGAATGGAAGTGGGAAAAAGAAGAGTCAAATGCAAGAACATAAACCTTTATTTATTTATTTATTTTTTAATATTCCCTCCCATGTCTCATTTTCCTTTTTTAATCATTCAAAATTAAACGTTTTATTTTTTAATTTAATTGAAATTTTATTGAGAAGAGGGACATTACAATATTAAAATGCATCAAATCAAACCTTTTTATTAAGAATAAATATTTAATTTCAGTTGAAAAGATTATTATTATGGCAACTTAAATGTGGAAAGAAGAATAAAAATTTTCTTTAAACAATTGTTGTTTAATTTGACTTTGGATCCTCTGTGTGTGTGTACATTGAAATTTTATTTTATTCTTTTATGGATATATTTTGAATTCCTTTTTTTCCTCTGCTTGCAAGTTGTGATGAGGTAAGGTGTAAATTTCGGTACTTTTGAGAAAAAGAAACAGTCGTCAGATCAGAGGGACAATTAAGGACACGAGTACGTTTTTATTACATAATGCATATGATTGAATCAAAGTTCATTTGATATAAAGCTATCTGTTGTCAAATAATGCTCATGTCAGATAAGGTTAGCCAATAAAGTCATTAAATCCATTTCACAGTATATGGGTAATTAGTAAAGCAACCGGTTTGAAGTCGATGTTTGTTCCATGCATCTACGCCTCGAGGGACTAATTCAATAATAAATTAGATGAGAGTTTATATAATGTCAATCTCACCGCTATATATAGGGTGTAATTTGATTTCCGTTAAGCGTTATGGTTGGTTCATTGCGTATAATAGTTAAAGGGTAGGCTCGCTCCAAGTCCACTGAGGCACATATCTAGATTTATAACGTTCATGTGATCTAGAGGTAAGAGTGCGTAGGACCCTTATATGATGAGGTTCATCATCTCTCTTTTTTGTTCCATGCATCTCCTCTGGGCAAAAACTACTGGAATTATATATATTCAATGTGTTTTTGTACTTATTCCTTCGAAAATTAATGCATACTACATATTCGTTTTAATTTATCGACGTTAAGCATATCAAGATGAAAATAACTAAAGTATAATTATGGTAAACATATTATAATTCTCTTCTAATTTTACAATGTATATAATTGATTTCATCTTATGCAGCTGAACATGAAGTAATTACTTGGGGATTATGTTCTCTTGCAAGTTATCTCGTCTCTCATCTCGAGTATCACAAGATTATGTAGATCGGGCGATGTGCACCACCTAATTAGAGTCTAAGGAGCAAATACTGATCTTATTCAAGACTTAATCAACATTAAGTTATTTTTATGCTCTTGTGTATACTCTCACACAATCATAATCGGTTCTGGTGATAGTGCCATCCATATCACCTTTTCATACTAAAGCAGTGCTTTTCTTCAATTTTTCACCACCATCCCTACATGTTTATTGAATAATAAAATTTCAAAAACATCAAAGGGACTTAAAGAGCCTTACTATAAATTGTGGATTGTTTGACCTAATTAATTGTTAAAGGTATGGATTAGTAATTAATCAGGTGGTATCCGACTTGAACTTCCTATCTATTTTAATTTTAATGAGTTACAGCTGTTAATGAAACAGTTAAGATGAATCCGAACTAAACCACTAATTTTAAAAATAATAATAATTTTGGTGGTATGGTCTTGAGCTAGCAAACAACAGAAGTGTGGTATAGTAAAAACCATCATAATTAAAGAAAAGGGGAGTGGAAGGAGAAAATGAGAGGGAACCCACCTTCGCACTTCACTTACTAATATGGACAACCAATGATCCCTTAGTGCCAACATCTCCAATTCCTCTCAAAATATCACAGAGATCAAACTCATCTTTCCGTGCTACCCACCAAAATTTCTCTCCAAAAAATATCTCCAAATTTTTTTATAAAAAAAATTATTTAATTTAATAAATATTTTAAATAAGGAGGTTTCTTTCTAAAATTTCGACTTTTTTTTATGGTGTAACAACTGGAGATTACCTGTATCAGGAAACATGGCCTGACGAAGCCTAAATGTGGAAAGAGAGAGTTCACACATATTTTACATTAAAGAAACCCATGGCCGCCATTAGCTCTTTCTTCTAGTTTTCAGGCTGTCGACTTTGGCCATTTATTCAAAGGTTAACAATTCGGTCGCACCGCAAAATCCTTGAAGATTTTGTTCAACCAAACTCTGAGGTAAACTACTTCTTGTCATTTCCAGTTTTAAGCAACTTTATAAATTCATGCACTTCTTCTTCTTCTTCTTCTTCTTTTTTTAAAGTTGACCTAATAAGTATTATTTGAATTTTAATATTTCATTTTTTGATCTCAACAAAACTTAAAAATTTTACAAAGGATTGATATGTTTGTATTCAAAATGAATTAAATCAAAAATTTTTTATAATAATTTTTATCGAAATTAAATCAGACATTCAATTTCAGATAATATAGTTAATATTTAATATTTAATATTTTTGTTGGTCATCGTAAGCGGTGGGATTTATCTGCTTGCTTTCCCACGTGATAGATAAGGATGTTAAAGCTCTCTTATAAATAATTCTATTGGTCAGAAAATCACCGGATTAATTTATTTAATTACTAGTACTAGTGAAATCCCGTTGGCCGCTGAATATGCTCCCTTTTTTCTGAAAAAAAAAAACAAATATATATTGGATGGTCAATAATAATCGATATCAAAGACTTCCTTCGTTTACAATTTTTCCAAACTGAGGAATCCGCGTAACGACATGTTATGCCTCGTTCTTGGGTCCATCTGGTCTGGCCTTCCTAAGTAGGCTAGCTAGTACATGTTCTCGATCAGCTAAGTATTACATTTTCTTTTTCTTCTTTTGAATATGTATTGTGCAAATTTAGACATGATCAATTATGCATGGACACAAGCTCACCTAACGTGCCTCACACTAGTTCACATTTTTGAACGTCTGAATTCATGATTTTAAGGTGATAGATAAAATTGTTTTATGATTTGAACGGATCATGTTAAGTATAATAATTTGACATTTAAAATGGGATAGTCAATGGTCATTATGATTAGTTAATTAATATTTTTTATTGTATTTTTCTCTATATTTTTCTTATTACTTTTTTTTTTCTTCTCTTTTTATTGTATAACGTAGTTAATTTGATTAGGACAAAATGAAAAGGAATTTCAGTTGGCGAAATGATGGCACGATAAGATTGAGGTCAAGAAGATACAGAGAAGACATGAATAGAAGAAATAATACAGATGTAAAAGAAAATCAAGAATAAAAAATTGGCCCAATCTGATGTCATTTCGGACCCATGAATGGTCGTAAAGTGGTGAAGTCTTTCCTGGTTACTTTGTCACATACTTAAAAGAAGAGAACAAAACTCCTCTTTCTTTTTCTCTCTTTATTTAGTGATTGAAAGATGATGTGAGATTTTTTTTTTTTTTTTTTTTTAAAGTACAAGTTACTCTTTATAACATGTATATAAGTTGTATCGCACAAGCAAACTCCTAAAGAATTGAAAAAAGGGTACGAAGGCAACAAATCAAAAAGTGAAAGAAGCACTTTCTTTTCTTCTAATTGGTTGGTCAAGGAATAATTTATACCAATTTTCATTCTTTGCCTTCCTCTGTCTTTCCTCGCTAGATGCATCTCCTTCCCAAAATTTTTACAAATGTGTAATAGGAGATTCTGGTCCTATCGAATGAATGCTTCAGAAAAGAAAGAAAAAAAAAATTTGAGCCCATTATTAATTAATTAAGAGGACAAATACCAGGGATTTGGGGAAGAAAAAAAAAAAAAAAAAAAGAATAAGAAATGAATGGATAAAGATTATCTTCCCATGTTATCGGCAAACGGCTAGCTCTCACTGGAGATGGGAGCCGATTTGTATATGTCTTCTTTACTTAGGTAACCTTCATTTTCAATTTTTTTTTTAATAATAAAAAAAAATTGCAAAAAGAAAAATACTTCAAAGAGATGGTTCAATTATCACAAAAGCAACCCCGAAAGATCATTTATTGAAACAGAGAAGGAAAAGGAGCCTATTTTACTTATTACTTTCAGATTGGCCCTCCAAATCATCATATGCTTGTTTCCGGAACACAGAAAAGTTCCCTTCATTTAAGAACAGGTTTCTGCAGAGAACTTAGAAATAAAATTTACTCATATTGCCCACAAAAGTCAGAGATGAACATGATTCAGCCGAAAGTCTCCTCTAGAAAGGGACTCCAAGCAATAATCAGATTCTATCTGCTTTGATGCAAAAGTTACACTCCCCTCCATTCTGAAATGGAATTAAATGTCCGGTTTTAACTTGAAATAAAGATGAGAGTTTTACAAAGTTACTAATTTATCCTAATTACTAATTAATGTTGAAAATATTTTACATGAATTAATTAAGACGCGAAGAACCCATTTTTAATTAAATAAAATTTTAGATATTGAAGGTGGTCCATTTCCACCGTTACTACCCTTCATTAATTTGTGGTCATTGTTAACTATGTTGAAGAATCATTGTTACAATTTAATGAGCACGCATGAATGCTACATCAAATCAAACTAATGTTTTCTTTGGCTTATATATATATATATATTTATATAGTCTTCCACTGTCTTCTACTTTAGACAAAAGCCAAACAAAAGAAGGAACCATACACATCTTCTTTCCCTTGATGGAGACCACTGAAAACACCATTTGTGAAGGCAATTGAGCATGTCTTACAGATTATCTCTCTCGTGACAGGATTAACCTTCAACCTTGCATGTTATTATTATAACACTATTAATTTTAGAGCCTTTTCTTAATTGGAATTTGACGAGTCGTCTTTAATTTATTCTCAATTCCCCAACAGATTAATTGATAAGTAGTTGGCGGAATGGAGAATAATGGAACCAAGAACCAAAAACCCTTTTTAATATTTTTTGTTTGACCACCAATTAAGACCATCTATCTCTATGTAAACAAGAATGCACCAATTTTTGTGCAATAATCATTTTTAAAGTGAATAACTTGACTTGAAAGATGATAAAACTGAGAGACAATGCCGATGCCAATTGGCTGACGAATGGAATTCCGATACCAAATTGTGTACGACCACTTGAAGAAAAAAAAGGGGCTGCAAATTCTCAAAGAAAATAGTAAAATATTTACGTTCCTTCATTCATATTCATGTCCCAAGTTTAATTTTTTTGAATTTTGTAAAAGTATTGGATTAGATTGGACTGGCCTTGACTGGACTAAAGCCTTCTTCATGTTTACTAGATGAGGATCAGGATTAAAGTCTCTCTCTCAGAAAGCATATTATGTGGCGGTCTTCAAAACTAACCTTTTGCTGTCCGTAAATTTATTTACCTTGAATAGACGTGTAAAAATGACTATGATTTGCCATTGGGGCATCAGGAACTTTAGTGGCTAATCTATCACTTCTGAGGTTTGTTGTTATCTAACTTCTCCAGTTTTGATTACACACGAACCAACAAAACAAAACCCTTTTCCGGGAAAGTTTTTTTTTTAAAAAAATCGAGAAGAAGTCGTGCATGAATCTGTCATATCTTTGCCTCTTTCGTGGACCATGGTTTGAACTCTGAACCAACTTCGAAATTTGTTGGGGCTGAGCATGGTACCAGTAAAAATTGGGGGGATGGTGATTCTGATTTCATATGAAATGGTGGCCGACGAGGGATGTGTTCGTAAGAAATATACCATGAACCAAAGTGTGGTTCATTTGGAATTGTTAATAATACTTTCCTTTCACTTTAAGAAACGCAAATGTCTTGTCTTTCCATGAAGAAAAGAAGGGAAAACCATTCAGGTTTAGCACTTTGATTTTATCTCATTTCACATGCTCACAGTGCCATACAGCTCGCACATTTTCGGGTCTCTGTGCTTCCTCTTGTTTGGTCAAGAATTCCACCAGAAAGAATAATACATCTGTCCTGACCAAAGAGGTTTTGTAAAGAAGCAATTCCACAGAGGATATGAAGAAACTTCAAAGTCACAACTCAGAGACATTCAAGGATCAAGATGAAAAATGACTGTTGTATCCTTGATAAGGGAATAACACTGTTAAAATACACAACATAATTTCCCATGGAAACTGGTAATTATAAGATTTCTGAAGAAACAGAAGGATGCCCAAACAGATCACTAGTATTAGCGCAAAATGCATATGTAAGAGAACTTAAAGACAAAGTAAGCAACTACGAATGTGTTCTTACGATTATTATTATGTAGTTAAATTAAGATTCATGCAGCTTCTCGCCTTGCTAAGTCCTGACAATTCCCTTCAGAGCTGGTTTAATACCCTGTCTCACCACCTTCTGAAACTCTACTGCATCACCATCAGACTTTTTAACTTCCACCAAATGAAAAGATGGAGCAATTTCAAATACTTCAATGTTCATAGACAAATTCCCATTCATACACCCATTGTGTGCCTCCAATTTCATCGTACCTCCTTGCTTCATCATTTTCAGATTCAAATGCTTGGCAGCATCCTCAAGTTTTGATATGATGGTCATTGCAGAATTTGTTGAGGTGAACTGCACTTCTTCCTTCCAATCATCACTCACAAACAAACCAGACAAGTCAAATCCAGTTGAGAGAGAGATGATATCAAATGCGTTGAAATTGGCAGGCTTCGAATGTTCTAGCTTTGTGACAGAGGAACTGCTATAGCACTCATTAAGACCCCAGATAGTATCAACATCTGGTGGAGCCCTTTCTTGGTCCATATTACCTTTTACAGGTCTGCAATCCCACCCTTTTCTAAACCAGGGGTTATCCTTAATTTTGGCTATTGAAATCCTTGTAGAGGGATTTGGATCAAGGATTCTTGAAAGCAATCTGCGAACTTCTGATGGAAACCAATTAGGGCACTTGAACTGAGCTTTGCTGATCTTCCTGTACATCTCAATAAGATTAATATCATGGAATGGGAGATAACCAGCCAATAGAACAAATAAGATAATCCCACAAGACCAAATGTCGGATTTAGCCCCATCGTATCCGTTTCTGGAAATCACCTCTGGTGCAACATAAGCTGGGGTTCCACAAGTTGTGTGGAGTAACCCATCTTGCCTCTTACATTCAGAAAGTGCACTCAAGCCAAAATCTGCCACCTTCAGAACACCATTCTCATCAAGCAACAGGTTTTCCAGTTTTAGATCACGGTGGTAAACCCCCCTGCTGTGGCAAAATTCAACAGCGCAGATCAGTTGCTGAAAGTAATTTCTTGCAACATCTTCCTTGAGCCTTCCTTTTGCCACCTTGTTGAAAAGCTCACCTCCTTTGGCATATTCCATTACAAAGTAAACCTTGGTTTTAGTGGCCATGACCTCATAAAGCCGCACAACATTCGGGTGTTTCACCAGTGCCATGACAGATATCTCCCGCTTTGTCTGATTGATCAGTCCAACCTTAAAAATCTTCTCTTTATCAATTACCTTAATGGCTACACTCTGTCCAGTTGCAAGATCCCTCCCATGGTAAACCTTTGCAAAGTTTCCTTTGCCTAATAATCTCCCAAAATCATACTTCTGCATTAATATATTTCCCTTACTATCCATTTAGATGCAAACCCTAATGTGCCCACACACCTATGAACTATGTTCTCCTAGAAAAAGGATGATCAATAATTTACGGGTGCTGGGTGCTGAAAATTTAGAAGTTCAACCGTCTTCTACGAGGTCATGTTTCCAGACCACAGGGAGCCCATAATTTATGATTTCAGTTTGCATTTGGCAGCAGCAGTTCAATATGCAATTGACAAGGCATCTGAGTATAAACAATATATGCTCAGACTGATACAAATGATCACTTTGGTAAACAAGGGAAGTGTCCGCAAGCTTCCACATCTTTCCGCATCCCAAGTATTTGGTGGTCAACTATACCCAAGAAGACTGAGGAAACAAAAGCACAGGTGCAGAACTCAGAGTGTAAAGTTTCAAGCCTATGAAAAGAGAAAACTCATGAAAATTCAAACACTGCCGGGTATTTCTCAATTTTAAAGTAGATGGAGAAAGAAAGAACTAATTAGCATTCAAATTTGACAATTCTAAGGCCAGACAGATTCCTTTCCTTTTCTTTCAAGGTAGGGATTAATTTTTCACCTTTCCATCAGGTAGGGATTAATTTTTCACCTTTCCATCAGGCAGGCAGGAAAGAAGCTCAAGAATGTATAACCATTTTTATCAAAAATCTTGAACCTATTATAAACCGCAGGCCTCTATTTAGCAACAAGAACCCTACATCAAACAATAGACTTTTCCTTCAGTTTTAAAGATGATTGCTTTTTTCAGCATAGAATTGTGTGATAACTCCACTTCTGAATTAAAATCCAAATCTTTCAGATTCTACAATTAGAAACACATATCAAAAGAAAAAATACACACACATAGTATTAATGAAAACAAAAAAAAAAAAAAAGAAAAAAAAAAGGCCATCTTCTCATCGAATTCAGAGTTACCATAAACAAATAAACCAATTAAATTCGTCTACTAGCAAAAGAACAACAATACTAAAAACGGATGCGCAATAACAACGATTCACGTTGTCATCTCAGATGTGAACATACATTGATGTGCAAGAACATATTAAAGAAAAACATATATTTGAAGAAATACGAATGGAGAAAGAAAAATTTACCTGAGAAATCAAGAACCCGAAGCCTCGAACACCCCAATAGGGTAAAGGGAGGGAGGGAGAAAGAAAGATGTATTTTGAAATTCCCTTACGTAGATAACAACAAAATAAAAAAGCGTAATTTTCAGAGGGGGCTATTTAAGGTTTGGATCTGGCAATGTTGGTTTGTTGGAGATTCTGCTTCTTTGTAACCTCCAGAGTGGTGGTGGTATTTGGTTCTGTGGCCACAATCCGCAGGTGCCACCTAATTGGACGGAGCGTCAGCATGAGGGGCAATATCGTGAAGTTAAAGGGGTAAATGCCAAACTTGTCCCCATCGCTTTCTTTTGGAGCAAAACCTTGATATTTTTTCTCATTTTCTAATGGTTACCATTGAATTTAAAAAAAAAAAAACAAAAAAAAAAATGGTATATGTACCCCCATCAAATAAGGGAATACACAACTCTCATCCCTACGTATGGTAAAGGTGGGATTGAAAAAGAATCTACTTCCTAACCATTGTATGCCATAAATCTGTACTTTAACACAAATTAAAAAAATAAGATTAATATTATATCACTTTTCGTCAAATTTATCATTAAAATATGCTTTGATGACTTAAATTCAAATGTTATCACTTTTGTTTAGTGTCAGTTGGCGTTTAGTCCCATTTAGTTCTTATCTTTTTATCGCAAAATTTATAATTACAAAATAATTATCTAATATTGAAATTCTTATCTAAAATAATATCTTTTTTTCTTTGGTCTTTAAAAAATTTTCATAATTTTTTAAATTTTCTTTAGAAATACACATATCTGATTTGTCAAAATTAAGTAATGAAAATAAAGGAAGCACATGTGAATTTTGTTCTATTTTCTGGTATTCTTTGTTTGCGATTTTTTTGGGGGTAAAAACTGAGAAGGTTTTACATGCAAAAAGAGACGGCATTGACAATGAGGAGAACTTTTCAATTAAGTAAATATTTCTTGTTCCGTTAAGATATTCTTACATTTACTTTTTAACTTAAAATACATTTTCACCTTCTCCCATAAGGTTAGTAATATGTTTCATGTGATAAATTTTATAATTATCAAAAAATTAGTTTTTTTTTTTTGAAAAGTTAAATTCTTAATATCTCTATTTTGCATTTTACATTTTGACAGTTAAAAAAAGAGTAATTGTTTTACTTGAATTAATTTGAACGCCCCGTAATCGCTATTATGTAGATGAAGAGTAACGTAAATTATGATTGATCGACATAATCCAAGAGGATGTTAGCATGATTTGAACATGATACCTCATATCTCGATATTTGTCACTCACTCTTAATGATATTTTACTAATTACAATTTAAATATTATCATATATACTTTTCTATTATTTTTAATGATAAATAATACATTTAATTTCCAACTTGTTGAAGTTAGCTATGAATAAGCTCAATAACTGCTTGATGAAGAAAAAAGGATCCGGATTTTCTATTACACATTTATATATCACTCTCGATTACAATAATAAAATATTAATAAGAATCTTATTCGTAATCTTTAATTATTATCTTTTAATATTAAAACCTTAAAAAATAAACTACATCCTATGGAAATCCTGAGCCAGAAAAAAGAGTGCACCATGCAAACCAGTATTCAATATCTAAAATAATTGCATTACATAAAATAAGATTACAATGTGGGAATTTGATAGCATTCTTGATCTTCAGTTTATACAGAACAGAAATAGACTAGATTTCATGTATTCTTAAATAGCTCGACATACTCTAATCTAGGAGGGCCGCTTCAGAAAATTGTGAAGGAATTGGAAGAAAAATGAATGAACTAGCAACCATCTACAGACACGGACACCTAATTTTAGTATCTTAGACCTTTGGCAACCTCAAAGAAATGAGCAACATTTTCCTCTGGTGTTCCTACTTTTATGCCATGTCCAAGATTCAAGATATGTTTACCTTTACCAGCTTTGCTTACGGTATCCTGGATTCGTTGAGTGATGAACTCTTTTGAACCAAAAAGAACACCAGGATCCACGTTACCCTGCACTGCAATGTTATAACCCAATCGCTGCCTGCCTTCAGCCATATCTACAGTCCAATCCAAGCTAACCACATCAACACCCGTCAATGGGAGTCTCTCGAGCAAGCCTCCCGATCCACTTGCATACAAGATCAAGAGAAGATTGGGATGTGTCTGTCTTACAGACTCTACGATCTGTTTTAAGTATGGCAGGCTGAACTCTTCAAAGTCTACTGGACTAAGCTCTGTTGCCCATGAGTCAAATATCTGAACAGCTTGAGCCCCATGGTCAGCTTGATATCTGATGTACTTTGCCATGGATGTAGCAAATTTTTGTAGTAGAGCATGAAGAATCTTCATAAAGACAGAAAAATGGATCACATAAGGATAAAATTGCTGAAGAGTACAGAGATTGGATGGTAGTGAACTGAGATAGGTGATAGTGACAATGATCTGATATCATTTAAAGGCATTATTAGGTTGAGTGGATTCTGGCAGAATACAGACAACAGGGAAAACATAGTAGACCATAAAATTTATTCAAGAACAAAAGTTCTTCCATGGCTCACTTTGAGAAGTTACAGACATCTATGTTCCGAATAAAGAGAACCAGGATGAAAAATATAGATCTCTAATGGTTTATTCCAACCATCCAATTCTTGGAATGGTACAATTTGATAGGAGAGGGAGAAATATTATTAGATTAGTACAGTTTCAATCCATTTCGGTTTTTTGTCCTTGTGCCATTTCTGGTTAATATCCTTCGCAGGAGAACAGTAATTCTTTCCTTCTCGGTACATCCATCTAGCATTATATGTTTTTTTATCCATCGAAGGAATAGAAATGTGGTGGTCAACCCACTAATTGCAAAAACTACCCCCTTTCTCCAACACAACATAAGAAGAAAGAAGAACAGGTGAAGGCAAAAATATGGGAAACCAACAACAGGGAAAAGGTATTGGAGATTGATCATCTCAGTTACCTTAGGTTGTGAGAAAGCTAGCCTTTTGATTTTTGTGAAATTCTTCGAAGAACAACCTTCAACCACATATGAAGCTAGTGTGAATGGGGCTCCAACGAAACCAAGAACTGCTGCATCACTATTAACCTGAAAATATGGATATTTATCAATATAATAAGCCTATCAATATAATAAGCCCAATGAAGATGCGTATGACAGAATAATGTTCAGTTTAATTTGCTTCTTAAAGTCTATTAGAGTTCTAGAATAATTCATGTGTTAAATTATACAAGTTGAATGAAAGTGACGGATAGAAAAACATTATGGCACATAGCAGTTCTCTTCTACAAAAGACACAATTTTCTTATAAACCCGCAAAAGATCCCCTTGCAGTTAATTGAGAAAGGTCATTGCCTGAAGATCAATGGCCATGGCAAAGCATGATGAAGTTCAAGGTAGATTAAATAACAATCACTTCAGGTATCACAAGGCAAGTGAAATGTGAAAGGAAGAGATGACTGAAAGTGAGGACCAACCTCCTTCCTTAAGATTGTCAATGCTTCACCAACATATGGAACTGACTCCTCTGGAAAGAATTCTCTAACTTTGTCAACATCCGTAGCTGTAGTTGGGGGATCAAATATGATTGGTCCTTTCCCTTTTACAATGTCAAAAGGGATATTCATTCCAGTAAGAGGGGTGAGAATGTCCGAGAATAAAATTACCTACACAATGACCAACACAGAAGATACGTCAGATGAAATTGACACATGGTAATAACACCAATCAGGAGTAAAAATTATACGTCTGCTGTGTATTTTTTCAAGTTAAATACCATGTTATCTGTGGAAAGGATATGTTGTCAACAGGTGGAATATATGCTAAACAATACATAGAAACCAATCCTTTCTAATTAAGAATAAATACAGTTGTTCAGAATGAATGTGTGCTTCATCAAAGACTCGTAATCTGGAAAGCTGTCTTACTCCATCAGGCTGAAAGACTTTCCATGGCTGTAGAGAAATTTCCACCACAAGGTCCACATTTTCTGATCTTTCACGAAACGATGGGTACTTCTCACAAAGTATTTGATAGCTCTATCACAGGAAATGAAAAATATTGAGACCGAGTTGAAAGAGACATAGACATCAAAATAGCAAGAATAATATCTGATTATGAGAAAGCCTTCAAGCCAGATATAATACCACAAAACCACTACAACCACATAACTGAAATGACATTTTACTCATGGTCCAAGGTTCAATGTCGAAGGTCAAAGTAATACTTAACATGAGAGTAGGCATTTAAAGAAAACATTTTGGTTCAAGAGGAAACATTTGGCAATGAATATATAAAACTGGAAAGTTAAGCCATCAATTTTTCCTTCTTTTCAAAAGAGAACATCTTAATTTTTTCAACTAATACTTAACACACTCATTCGAAAATGATTTAATGACAGTTAGGATCACAAATTCTGTAGATTTCAACATGGCGAATGAAATGGACAAAATGAAAATGTAATTTTCAATCAGAGTATCAAATGATTAAGT
Source organism: Parsonsia alboflavescens (assembly GCA_028571225.1). Lineage (NCBI taxonomy): Eukaryota > Viridiplantae > Streptophyta > Magnoliopsida > Gentianales > Apocynaceae > Parsonsia > Parsonsia alboflavescens. Next base: position 1,918,174 of record JAOXNR010000022.1, read on the forward strand.
AATTCTTATGGAAAAGGAGAACAACACAGGGAATGGAATCCAAGTAATAGCTATTTAAACCTGCCTTCATGTACCTCCCAGCTTGTCTCATTAGCCAAACTGGGGGTCTTTCTACTTCTTTCCCTTTAGCAGCATTAAGCAGCAAAGGCTCGGTAGCAGTAACAGTTTTTGGTTCAGCAACTGTTCCTGGGGCATGATCAACAGAATTTAGTTCATTCACCAATGAAGTATTAAAACAATAATAACCTAAACAATTTTTTAAAATATGGTGCTAGATTCAGAGCCAGAGAATTGCCCCAAAAAACAATTCTGCAGGAATATTTGGAGAACTTGGCTTTGTCTCTCAAAAAAAAATCAATTAAAACAGACTTCTTATGGTACTTCATGCTCCTATTTAACAAGACCCCTTACACTGGTAATGTGCCTTCCAGATGGAATGAAAACCGAAAGAATTGGAAGTTTCTTTAACATAAGAGACTACAGGAAATGACAAGTTCCTGAATTTGTTTATCTGCAAAGTGTCGATCCATAAGCACAGATTTACAGATCAAGTCCACCACAATCTCAGAGACATATCAAGATTCAAGAGTATGTCCAAATGGAAATTTGACATAAATTATGCAAACTGTGGTAATACATTCATATGTTATTAGTGGTCTTAGCTATAGTCCTTTCCGAAGAAACCATTTTGATGTTAGGAAACGCTTTAAATTAGAATGTAGATCAAAAGAAAACCATCTCAAGTACTTGTTGCTTATGAGAGCATGAGAAACGACATATCAATCGCAATGGCGCAATTGTAGATAAGTACTAAGGGCATCTGATACTCCAATGAAGAAAAGCAGTAACAATGTGTTGCCATTCCCCCGCACCTTCTCGCCCAATCCAAAAAAGTAAAAAGTAAAAAAAATCAGAACTTCAATCTTTTAGTTGAATTAAAGACCCATGGTTGAATTGCCAGGATAAACATCAAGCATTAGGAAACAACAATACATATGGGCACCTGTGAAAGCAAACACTGTGATGCATGCCTAATGCCACTAAAAGATTTTATCAAAACCCACAGAAATTAAGCAGAGCAAGATGCCACTCCGTAGCAAAAAGTCAAAAACCCAAGTCAAGAAATTTTCCCAATTGTAAAAATAATATTAGTAATAATAAAAGAGAAATTTTTACAGGGGCTTCAGATTTACCTCCAACAGAGCAACAGATTCTGGGCTTGAACAGGGAATTAGAATGATTAGCAGGGAATGTTGACTTGGAGGAAATGAAGAATGAAGAAACTGAGCTGAAAACGGAAGAAGACATGTTTCCTATGCAATTGAGATGGGATCACAAATTTCCGGGGATATCTTGTATGGCAATTCCTTGCTGCATCTCTGAGAACCCAAAACCTCTACAGAAAGCAGAAGACGTGGGAAGGAAGCGGTACATAAAAGATAAGGGGAATTTCGCAATCTAATCCATCTGGTCAGTTATTGGATTATTCACACTTCAAACCCATTTCCCAGCAGGGGGCCGACCCCGGACCCACCGCTTGTGTTGCTCTGATTTTTTCTCTCAACTTCGAAACGTTATAAAAAACATAATCTTTCCATCTATCTTGTACATTAAATCCTAACAAAATGACATCACGTGCCACTCACGCCTACTTTTAGATGGGTAATTTCGTCTCTTTTTTTTCTCCTCTAAACAAAGCAAAATAACCCGTAAAGAGCAAACAGATATGACAATTTTCGGCACCCCATCCTCTTTACAATTCGACACTAAGAAAGCGAATTCAATTTCTTGTTTTGTCTTGACCCTTCAAAAATCTCAAATCAATATATTAATAAAGAGAGGGAATTTCCATTAGATGTGGTTGGGTCCGCAAATGCAGAGAAGGTGAGACTGTTTAATCCAAGATTGGGCAAACATTGGCAGCAAAAAGTTGGAGCAAAGGCGGAGAATCAGACTGTTTGCGGGTGCCGTTGGACCTGCTCTTTATAGTACTAGTTTCAGTTGAACTGAATTTCTCCCAAAATTGTTTCCGGGCAAATTTAAATTCAAAGCATTGTAGATTTTTCCCTTTTCTTCCCACCTGCTATTACAGAACGATAAACCTTTGCCTAGTCCATCAACAAACTTAAGCTTTCCCCACACAGATCCAACCTTTCCTCAACCGGAAATCCTCATTGCTGAATTCCAACCCTCTGATCCCACAGACCACTGTCGCCTTCTGAAAGCTCGATCGCAGACCACTCCTTTCGTGGCACGATGCCTAAGAAAGAGAAAGAGAAGAACGATGACACGGTGACTAAGAAATATGGGGTTGTCGGTAGGGGGCTGGGTGTCGAAACTGGAAGATCGGCAAGGAGCGGGTGGTCGGAGCCACCCGGCCATTACCAGCAGGTCGAAAGTGGGGGAACGCCGAAGATATTGGCCAGAGATTTTTTTTTCCTCAATAGTACTGGGAGATGGAGAGAAATGTTGGATTCTTTGGCTTCAAAAGGAAATTCCTTAAATTTGGTGAAAAATTGAAAAAGAAAATACTAGCAATTTGTAGTTTGATGAAGTTGGGATGAATTGCATAGTTGAAATTTTTGTTGCTATCATTCTGTTTCTCTGAGAAAATAAAGAGACGAAATTACCCCTCTAAAAGTAGGTGAGAGTGGCACATGATAACCTTATACAGACGGAAGGGTTTTCGAGCTTTTTGAAGTTGGATTGAAATCAGATGTTTTTTATGATTTAGAGGTTTTTGGCATTATTTACCCATCTTATTTTTTAAAATAAATTTATTTCTAATATAAAATCTTATTAACAATCTATTTAAATTTAGATATTTACATTCACTTATTCAAAATCACTATTCACATTAATTTAGATATTTACATTCACTTATTCAAAATCACTATTCACATTCAATTTTGAACTTAAAGCATAGTATTTATTATTCCAATTTCTTTAAACAGTTTAACAAAATAAATACACTATTCGTTTAATTTTTAAAGTATGTCTAATAACCACAGACAACCTGTAATCCAAAACCAGAGTACTAAAAGGGAGCTAAAAGTTCGTTTGCTCATTTCACTTTGGCGGTAAGACTATACACAAGAGAAACATATGAATAAATGGAAAGGAGGGAAAAAAAAATATAAATAAATAATAATAAAAAAAGAAACTTTAAAGGCAGCAGAAAACGAGGAACAAATATCACCAACATCGGTGTCCTAAAATTTTCTAATTTACAAATTCAAAAGATTGTGTCGATGGTAAGCTTTCTTCTAGGAGGACGACTTCTCTCTATAACTTGCTTCTGCAGGTCCATGAATGAGGAACCTTTATGAGCAAACAGTCTTCGAAGGTTGATTACAGAAAGTTCATTCAAGTTTGCAACAGCAAGATCAGCTTGCTCTAAATCATACCTGCAGGTTGAAGCAAGACTATGAATCTGTTGGCATTGAATACCATATAGGCATAAACAGATACAAATAAAAAGCTTCCAGAAAATGAAATGAAATTCATTGATTAGGAAATGCTTACGCTGGGTGAGCGCCGATCAATGCTACAGCCATCATAGTGCAGTTGTGAGCAGCAGTTATACCCCTTGGATCATCCTCAAACACTATGCATTTGGATGGTTTTCGATCCAACTGTGAAATTAAAAACATCCCACAGTAAATTAGAACTTCTTGACAGTTTACATTTTGAATATTCTTCCACCAGATTTTTCTATTCATAACAAGAAGAATTTTTACCTTTACTGCTGCAGAAAGAAATCTATGTGCACTGGATTCTGCACCATCTTCCTCACTCACAATTGCCTGTAAAAAAGCAAAAAACTATGCCTATTAGTGACTCCCCCTCAACTCATCGGCAAACACCATGCGTGTGGAAGGTTCTTCCTGGTCATACAATATTAGATTTGAGTACAGAAATCTGTTTTAACACATCTGGAGATTTACTAAACTTTCTCGGAAGTAGAAACTTGGTCATTGGTCAACTAGTGACAGACTGACTGTAAATTCATGCTAGATAGATTCTACAAATGTCAGCAGCCAAGGAGACTGAGAATAGCTGAAAGTTCAGCTTACTAAGACCATGATCTTGTGAGTTGTAAATGCAAGGAAATTAATTGGTTTGGAAGACCACATAATTCACAACAACACATCATAATATAGTAAATAAGAATTAACGAAAAGGACCGAAACAGGATGAAACCCAATATAAGTAGATACCTGGAAATACTTTGTGAGACGTAACCGTTCCAACGTCTCAACCATAGTTCTACGATCAAGACTTGAAACAACAGCACAGGGGATACGAGCTGTGGATACTGCATCTAACCAGTCTTTCAATCCATCAACAGGTTTTGATAGCTGAATAAAAAGAAGAGCATAAATTTTGATGATCCATTAAATTTTAGATGATAAACATAAAATGATACTAAATAAGGGCTAACCTTGGAAAGATTATCGTAATATAATTCTACAAGCCTCAACTTCAACCTCTGCAAATCTTTTTCCGACATCTCCCACATAAAAACCTTCAGAATTTTGAAACATGCTCTGCATCAGGTATCAGAAAATGACACTCAACAGCAAAAGTGATGGCGTGATTAAACTAAAGAGGGGAGGGGTGGGGGGAAGAAACACAGCACGTAGAAATTGGAATTACAAATCTCAACCTCAAATAGACAGTCATACATCCATATGCATCATTCTTACAAATACAGGCATACAAACATGCTATAGAAATGAGGATAGCAAGTACAGATATTTATTAGAAAATATTGCATTGGGTGAGAGAATAAGATGCAAGCAAGTAGGAGAAAACTTTTAAGTATTCTGAGGACAGACAGAGCAAAAGATAACAAACCTTATCTAGAACATGTTCAGCACCTGAAAAAAGCATCAGTCTTCGCGCATCATCCTCCTCAGGAATCTCCTTTCCTAAGCAATAACCAAATCAAAAACTCCGAAATGAGGTAAAGGCAACCAAAAGTTATCTGGTATACTGCATAATCTCCCACATCCAATTCCAGATATAAGGACATGACGTCAGATGACAATGCAAAAATAGAAATTCGTTAGATATGGATTATCAACTAATACACCCATAAAAAGGGGGGGGGGGGGGGGTTTCCATTTACCTTCTTCAGAGGCAAGTTGTTTCCAGGCATTCAACTTTAGAGCTTGATTGTCTGCCTGAAACACGTACAATAAGAGTTATACGGCAAGTTTCAGTTGTTTATGTCTCTTAAGACCAGGTTTTAAACAAAGAAATCAACCACATAGGTAGCCTGATTGAATCTTATTCAGTCAAAAAACTTCTACTCTGCATGCCTCTCTGAGTTATTTGAACTTTCTATACAAAACCAAACTATTTCAAGTAGAAATATACATCTTAGAGCAATCTCCAGTAATTGAATCAAAAATTTCAATCTATATTTGATGCCCAAAGCTATACCCGGTATCTTGCAGTTGCACAACAACCCAACTATAAGGCTTGTCAGAGCAAAATGCCTTTCTTACTTCCATGGGATTTTCCAGTAGACCCTATACTTCTCTTTTAAAAAGGTCAAAATAAAATGGAGAAAGAAAGAGAGGGGAGGGGGAGTCCTCTTCTACAGCAAATGGAAGAAAGAAACTTCAGATATTGTGTTGAGAGAATGGACTCCAAAATATCATTTGCTTTCTTTAGGAAAAGAAAATTACAACTCAAAAGAAACTTAAGTTGACTTAACCTCAGATTCATACAGCCATGAAGTAACTTTGACTGAAACAAATAATTTGTTCCCTCAAACATCACACATTAAACAACACAGAACATCAAGAGTCGAAGTTTACCACCACATTATCAAATGAAAAGATAAGACCATAGGCTTCATCTGGCTTCATAGCATATCGGATTCTTTGAAGAAAACCCTCTTGAAGTCTATCATTTAGAAAATCCTAGGAAAATCACAAGAAACCACTATTAAATGACAAAAACTTTCGCACCCAACAAAACATCACTTCATAGACTACAAAAATGATATGATTTTGACTACTCAGAACTCTTTTGCATCTTACCACATCAACTTTCAGCGGACCATTTGGTCTAAACGTCTCAAAACCTTCTCCATATTCAGCTCCAATTACCTTGCAATAATAAATACAAAATATTTCAGAAAAGTGGAAGTTTTAACCAATATTAGTATCTATTCCACAAACTTAAAAGCTAGAAACACCAAACCTAAACCCCCAATTGCAGCATTCAAACGAAGAGCATAGAATAAATTCATCTTTCACACTAAATAGAATTCAATAGAAAAACCAGAAAGAAATGTAAATAAAAGGTTCACAGAAGTAAGAGAGAAAATTTGCATTACCATTTTCATCAATTAAGCATAGAAGTATTAATTACAAATAAAAGCAGAGAACTAAAAATACCTCTTCCATAAAAATCTTGCTACGAGGAAAAGGAAACCCGTTAGTAGAGCCATTTCCATCAGGTTTACAAGAGTTACTTATCACTATACGACGATTTGGATACTGTCCAGACGAGGGGTAAAGTTTCAACCTCTGTTGTTTAGAAAATTTTCAAAGGGAAAAAAAAAAATCGTTACCATAAAAAAAGATATAAGCAATAAAAATGAAAATTGAACCCAGAAGAAACTGAGGCAAACCGATGGTTCAAGCTTTAAAGGAGACTGCGGCAGAAAAGAGGTCGGAGAGAGAGGTTCCAATAAGGAGGAACTTCTGAAACTCAGAGCGTTCTCCATGTTTAGCGACCAAAGAATTGAGGAAGCCACGCACTCAGGACAGAACAAAACAGAAATTAATTATTTTGAGCTCTTACGTGTGTTGGGCCTTATATTCCGAATATTCACTATATTTGGGCTTTTATGATTTTAAATAAGGACACAACCGCATGGGCCGCGGAAGTCAATTTACCAAGGTAAAACGTTAAATTTTCCGAGTTACCGATAAAACCTTTATTTCTTGTCTTAATAATGGTAAAACGTTTAGGAACTTCATGACCATTTTTTTTTTATCCTAAATTCCGAAAAACCATTTATATAATTATGACATTCTCTCACTCAAACTCATGATCTTCTAATCATATACCTATTAAGCAAATAATTCTTTAGAAATTGAATTTCCAAATAAAATTTTAATTAAGTTGAAAAATTAGATATCATTTCCAAATAATTCAAAATAGAAATATAAATATTTAATTTTGGACGAAGGACTTTTATTTATTAAGTGTAATATTAACAGATGACACTGTTGAATAATGATAATATTTCAGCATGTTTAAGTTGCTTTGTGATTGCAAGGTCCCTCAGAGGAGAGAGATTGGTAGAGGTTGCAGACAGGGAGAGAGCATACAAGGCCCTTTTATCAATCAAACAATCTAAGATTTTTGTGAGCTAAGATTGAACCCCGCATAATTTCTTCTTATTTTTTTGTCCCAAAAACCATTTTTTTTCAGTAATTTTTATCACACATTCGTAAATTTGGTTATTTAAATATATTCATTTTAATTTTATGTATCCAAATATTATTTCCATTTTAAAAATTATAAAGTAACTAAATTAAAAATAATAATTGTGATGTCAAAAAAATACTTAAAAATAATATATATACGATCCCAGATAATCTACCAGTGCACATGCAAGTTAGACACAATTTATGCTTGGACATAAATCAATTACTAAAAAATGGAGAAATAAATACATTGATTTTGGTTAGTTGATACATGTTTGAATCTAATTATTGCACCATTAAATTTTTTATGATATTCCACAATTTATATATTCTTGTGATACCAAGAGTCCGATGGACATTAATCCCTAGTTAGGCACAATTCATAATTAGAACGCAACATTATTCTCAGTGCGTCCTTCACTGAACTGGAAAATAATTGAAATTCAATTTCCAGCATCAGCATTCCATGCATTTGATAGTACCACATGATGAGTTTTCACCACAAATCACCAACCAATAATCCTTTCCACTATGCTATACATTAGTGCTATCCATCCAACTCCTAAAAGGATGGCAAAAGAAAGCAAAACAAGTAATTTCCCAAAATTCAAGAATATGAACAAAACAAATCCTCCCAATTCCAAAACCTTCCCCATATATATATTTGCCACCAAAAACAAAATGGTTGATGCTAGAAATCCCTCTCAAGTTTCTAATTTACCATAGCCAAACTGACTTGCCTTACTTTAGGAATGCAGTGGTGACCCAAATTCTTTTGTCTGCCACTGCCAAAAAGGATGGTTCCATGATCCATCAGTCAAAGCAAAACTCTCCAGAAATGGTGTTAACAATCAAGAAGAAGACCTCTCGACTATCCTTGGCACATTCTTGCCCTGTTTCAGTAAAAGGGATGCCGTGTCTTAGATTGGTAAATCAAATTGGAACAAGAAACAACAGATTATTCTCCACTAGTAATCTATGTCAGGCCAATGAACCTTATAGTACAAATGCAAAGACAATGCTAACTATGGCAGCAGAAATCAAGGGAAAGGAAAAGGAGCTAGCTACCGCAATTTTCTGCACAAACTTTCACTTGTTTCTGACCAGAAAAAGCCATAACTATCAGAGTCAACACAGTATTCATTCTCCTCAAACTTCTGTACTCAAAGAAAACAAGAGTTGATCTTATTAAACATATTTTAAATATGCATGTGCATAAGACTGAATGTCCATTGAATTTATATGATAATCAAATGCAACAGCATAGAGTAAACAAACCTTGCCGTACTTCCTACTCTCTGCAGAATCTGCTTCATCATCCACCTAAGACCATAATCATACAAACAAGTTTTAATCAAGTTCGAGTTTTGATTTCAGTAACAACTGAAATGAAAACAATGCCAATGGGATCTTCCAACAAAAACTACTTTCTAATCCCCACCCAACTTTATTGATAGATAGTGCAGCCATAAAGAACTAAAACCCTCAATGCAGAATGAAGTGCAAGAGAAATATAGATATTGCATTATTGCAAGTGCATGAACCCTTTTACCCATGACAAATCAAAATCCATCTCCTCTTGAAGCAGGGTCTTTTTGTAAGCTGAATCTACCTCTTCTGCTTTAAGTACATATGTCTGCCTATCCTAAGAAGAACATGAACCATTTAAAGGTTAAATCAGGTATCAAATGAGCCATTACTAAAAAGAAGACATTTTTCATTGTACAAAGAATACCTCTTGTAACATGGTCTTCCATGCCAAGCACCCCAGTCTGTCTATATCAAGCTCATCTGCATCTGGATCGCAGGCCTTTGCAAAATCTTCCCTACAAAGACCCCATAAATGAAAAACACAATCTTTCACCATTCACACCCATCAAAACCCCTACTGTCCCAAATTTCTTCTTAATGCTTTGACTGATTAAAGGGCGAAACATGAAACAGAGTGCTTTAACTTGCATACTTGTCTAAATTACAAGTAAATGTATACACACCTATTTTGAAGAGGTAGGGCTCTGGATTGTTTTCCTTTCTCTCTTTTTTAACACCCTAACATTATTCCAGTTTAGAATAAAGGCAAATAAACTACATGGTTCGACAATGCAAAAATCGAGATAAAAGCAGAAGAAAATCTACATGAAGAAAACGAAAGCTGATCTGGGTTGATCTTCAAA
>JAOXNR010000022.1:1930985-1941348 GCA_028571225.1 Parsonsia alboflavescens
TTATATAAATAAACTTTCAATTTCAAATATCTCTTTTTTCACTAATTTTGAAGCATAAAGAAAAGAAAGCAAGAAACACATGCAGAAGAAGCTTTAATTACTGCTATAATTTATATAATGATAGTATCACACTGCTATAATAATCTGTAAATACAATGAACAAAAGAGAAAGCAGCTGCACAACTCATACCAATTATTTTTTCCAGAGACAAAATCACAAAAACCACAAGAAAAAGCAAAGCCTAGCACACAATCAATTACCAAGCAATCATTTCAGGTGATCAAGATCAAGCCTTCCGATACTTCACCTTGGGTTCAGAACCTGTGCCTTTTTCTTGATTTGCCTGGGAATTGTTACATGAATGAATCCAAATTTCTTCCTCTGAGAATAGTATTGCTTGTCCACACTCCCATCCTTGGTGGATTTTGTGGGGTTCATTATAAGTCCACTCTGTTCACGGAGCATTTGGCTTAAAGAAACTTCCTGTCTTTCTTCATGGCTTTCCACACTTTTTCCTACCACAAAGTCATCCTGCAGAATCAGCTTCCTGCTAAGGATGTCTCCAATGGAAATGGTTGATCTATAAACCGGCACCGATTTATCTTTTGTATCTTCTGATTCATTTCCATTGGTTGGCTGTGACCTTCTCTGAGATGATGGATGGGAGTTTCTGAACCTGAATCTGCCAGTGTTTTGTTCCATTTTGTCATACTCTGGTGTTCCTTGAGAAGACTCATCATTAAATCCCATGTTTCTTCTGTCAAGACGATCTTCGTTGTCCAATGCCTGTTCCAGGGAGTTTTTGCTTCTTCTAGTTTCCTTTGTTCTTGCTGATGTTGTCTCCAATTTCTTGACAATGGCTACTTCAGATTGATTTCTTCCATCAGAATGACAAGTGGCAATGGAATCTATGAATTTGGTCTTACATAGCTCTTCAGCTTGCTGAGCTTTGTTTGTGAGGGCGGTATACTCTTCAAAGGAAAGTGTGACTCCTTCGGACTTATGCAAGAACATCTCTGGTGACGTCATGCAATCCAATTGGGTATCTCTTTCAGCGAGAGCAATAGCTTCCACTGCCTTGGCTGCCTCTTCCATTTTCCTAGCAGCAGTTAATCTCATTTCAGCCATTTTGATACTTGTCTTGGTTCTTTCAATCTCTAACATGGCCTTCATGACTTCATATCTAGAAGCCTCAGTCATCTTCTTGAACTGCTCATCTTCAAAATTCAATTCCTGGAGCTCCTTGATGGTATTCCTTGGACTTTCAATATTCACATTTGCTTGAACAACAAAGTGGTCTTTATCTGGTGTTGCCCTGCATTCATGATATCTCTTCTCGGCAGGGATTGCCACGGAAGAATTTGTGGTTTTCCTTTCAGTGATCCTTTCTAGCAACATCTTTTCTGCTCTCATTTTCTTGTTCAGAGATTCAACAGAAGCTTGGATTAGAGCAAGGTTGGTCGTGGTCTTGCTAAGATTCATCTTTGCCTGGTTCAATTCCATTGAGATTAGGCCAGGTGACACTACCGGACACAATGTCAATCTCTCAGTTGAGTTATGATCTTCTTCCTTCAAATCCGGGCTTTCCCCAAAGGCAGATACTTCTTGCACTAAATTCACTTTCAGACCTTCTACGAATCGTTTTGCTGCTTCCAGTTCCTTCAATACATGAAGTGTTTCCTGCTCTTTAATCATTAGATCCCTCTCCAATTGTGCAGCCTGCTCCTCCACGTTATCCATGTCAAAGACCTCACCCCCATTCTAATTAACATAGAAATTCTATTAACAGAATGCTGGGATTTGAATGTCAGTGCACAAATGATCAGGAAATGGGGCAACAATACATGAACACAAAATGCTGATAGCTACTAGCCACTAATTGAGTTTCAGGTGCACGCATAATCAAATTCGTTTTGTCAGAATGAATCGATCACTCCAATTTTGAACCTATCAAAGCACCCATTCTCATAATCCTGATATGTGTTATCCCACCAACAAATCAGACCATTATGACCAAATTTGAAGATATGCAAGAAATGAGTAGGGAAATGATCAGTTATCTTATTTTCTTCAATGAGCACGAACATATTCACCAAGGCAGGCTAACCCAGGAAGTGAATTACAGTTACATCAATAGAATAAATGTAGAAGCTTGTCAAGATGGCTGCAGATTTTGTAAGTTACTTATCGCAAAAAGTATTCAAAATGCTAAAGGTAAGGAAAGAAAAATCTAATCTTGCTATTGAGAGCTAACCAAATTGGATAATTCCCAAGCGTCCTAAACCCCAAGTTAGAAATATGCCCACTAATCAAGTTTATTGTTAACAATTGAGTTCATGTAATTACTAATTACAGGTAAGTACGAAATTTTCATAAGAAGATTCAAAATTGATCTCTATTCCCATATACCAACAGAACTTGTCTGAAAAATTGACACAGAATTTACAAAATTGTTCAACATCTTCGAGAAACCTCATCCTGAATTCAAGATGATACAACATAATTCATTAATTTTGAGTTTGATGTTTGACCTCAGAGTACAAATGACAGAAGTACTGAAATAAATTTTAGCAGAAAGAAGTCAAAAGGAACCTACTTGATCAGCCGTTAAACGAAGCAAGTGACGGGGAAACCAAGGACCGCCGCCGCCAAAATGATCGACTGCCTCCTTAACCGATTCAAAAGGCAGGGAAGTATCGATTTCAACTCTGGGGTTGATGACCTTCTTGGTCTCCGTCACAGCCGATTCTGTGACTTGAGCCATAACTAGAAACAAATTAGGAGCTCTTCAGTTTCAGTGCGACAGATTACAGTACAAATGTAATCTTGAACTCAGAATTGAGCAGAAATTATATTGGCCACACTGTTTCTAGATATAGGCTGAAATCCGGAGCCCTGTCTGTAACTTTATAACCATAATGCAGAGGGGATATGAAATGATTATGCCGGTGGACCATGTTTTGGTAAAGAAGGAAAATTACGAGCCCATTTCTCTCTCTCTCTTCAGTCTCAGAGTAAGAACAGAATCCCAGCAGAACCAGACCTGGGCTTAAGTGCAATGACCGGATGGCATGCACAGTGGACACTGTGAGAGGGACGGAGTGGGGAGGCGGTTAGTGCCGGGTACTACATTAACTGTCCTGGAAATTAAAGGGAAAAATCCTATACTTATATTGGCTCGTAGAATATTGATATCCGAGAATAGAAAAGGTAGAAAATTACAGTACATTAGCAACCCCTTTTTCTTTATTGTCTTGCTTTTTTATTTCCCCTCATTATGGCACTAACAGGGCAATTAGCTCTTCAAAAGATTGTGTTTTTGGACACTAGTATTTAAGAGGTTAAATTTTTAAATGAACATAATTCAAACTATTTTAATTCTAAATATTTATTTTATTGATTTGTGTTGTCACTCCTTTATTTATTTTCAAAAATTGTTTCAGAATGTAACTTTTTTTAATTTAAATTTGATATGTGTTTAGTTTTTCCATTATTGTTAGTCTTCCTTTCTCATCTTAATTTCTTAAGTATATTTATCTAGAGTTATTTTTTATATTTTAGTTAACTCAATTAGTTTTTTTTTATTTATTATTTAATCCATTCAAAATTGAATATTTTTATTTTTATTTTTTAATTGTTTAAAATTGAATTTTTCATTTCTTCAATTAATTAGAATTTTATTAAAAAAATAATATTAAAAATAAAATAAAATAAACTTCTTTGTAAAAAAACAAACAAACAAACAAATTTCTAATAAAAATTTGATGTGATTTAGATAGGTATACTAATTACTAGAGTCCAAAAAACTCAGCCGTTAATAATTAACTCCAAATGAGAAGATGGCAGAACCAAGTAAAGAGTAGTCCTAGTGAGAAAGAAGGATACCTCTCTCTTTCCTGTATATATTTATGAATCATTCCCTATTATATTAATATGGATTTAAATAATATATGAATCATCTTTCTCCCTCTTTTATTAAGGTAAATAATAATTAAGAACTGAAAACAGGAATTTTTTTTCTTCTTTTCCATTCTTAATTGCGTTACGGAATTCTAGACAATGACCTTGTTTTAAGGTTATTAGAACCCCAAAGTATCAACAATTTAAATGTGAAATCTACCTTTCTTTCTTCCTTGAAGAATTGGCCTCATTTTCTAAAAAGTAATTTCTGTCTATCTTTTCAATCCCCAACGCTGTTTTCTTTTCGATCCTTCTTCTCACTTTGCCGATTTCATTAATCCGTGAGAATAAAGGTATTTTGGTTAAAAAAAGGATGGCCGGTCACGCTGTAAAAGGGGAAGAACGGGGAAGGAGGGGTTCACAAACGCACAAGAAGATTTGATTTGACCAAAATACTAAGCTTATCAAAGAAAGAAAAGGGGAATCCAAAAAGAAAAGGAACCCTCACTTTGGGAAAGCCCATTATTAAGAGCACACACATCCCCCAACGCAATTGATGGCCCGAACCTTTTGCGTGATTGCAGGAACGGAAAGTACCTAACCATTGCGAAAAAGTATCCAGTGCTCTGCTCTTCCCTGCAATCGCACCTTTCCGGCCACCGTTTTGCCCTGGTTACACGGTAAATTAATGAATCAAGTCAGATAAATTAAGGAATTAAGTCAATTTTTCAATAAATTATTAAAATTAAAATAAAATATTTAATTTTAATCCAGTTAAATAATAGCAATTTTAAACTCAATTCCGGCCAAAAAGTTCATTTTATTGCTTCATGTTGATCACGGTGATCTGGGAACTACTCCAAAGTTGGTGCCGGTGTAAATATTTATCTTTAAAATAATTGGGATAATGTTACTGGAAAAAAATTCAACCAACTTTTAGCCTGATTCTCTCGTTTTGAAAAAGAAGGAAAGAATTATTTTTTAAACCATTTTCATTGAAATCATACTGCATTTTATATTTATTTATTTTTCTAAAAAAAAATTAAGAATCTACTATCTATATATTTAAATAGACTCTTAAACTATATATGTATTATTCAATCAAATGAGTCATTTAAAAATGACAGATTTTTTACTTCTCATCTCATTACTAGCAAATCTAATATATATAAATATATATCTTTTTTTCCTATGTTATTAATTAGTGAAATTTCAAATAAAAATATAATCAGAGATTAAAAAAAAGGACACGAGCACGTGGATGGTTAGTGAATTGATAAAAAATAATGATGATGAATAAGGCTTGAGGGGTGATGATTTTGTTCGGGAATTATCATAAGAAAATCACTCTTCTTCCTCTAACCAACATTTTTTTAAAAAAATTTTTTTAATTTATTCAAAATTCTCACAATTGATTTGTCGTTTAAACTAACCAACGAGTTGAATTCGGATTGATCTCCCAATTGACGAACCTCACATGTAAAAAGGTAAAATAATCATGGATTGGGAATTATGATGACAAATGAAAAGATTGATGAAGAAAATGACATCCTAACTTAAAAAAGCATGGCTAACAAATTATTAATTATTAGCCGTGGGTGGAATGACGAACACGAATGAATATCCTTATGAGAAACGGAATGTTCTATTATAGATAACAAGTTGAGATCTTAGTACAAAATATCAATTTTGCGCAAATAAACATGAATGAATTGTTTGGGCTTGAAAGTGATGAGGCCCTTCTTCAGTGTCACACTGAATTTGGGCCAAAAAGTCAAGAGTATTTGGACTCAGATGTCTGAAAGCTGATGGGCCCTTTTTTTTTTTTTTAAGGAGTTTTCCAACTTCCCACGATAAATATGTTCCCCTTGCTCTTATTATTATTACTGTTTACGTCAATCCCAGTCACATTTGGAGACATTGGTTTTTATTCCAAATTATTTTTCACACACTTCTGAATTAATGATGCACTATATATATATAATATTACTTGTATTATTTATTAATATACACAACTAAACTAATTAATTGATTTTTTCATTTCTCTAATTTCACTGTAATGTATTTGAATCGTTTTTATTAATAATTAGAATAATCTGATCAGTTTAATAATACCTATATAAATATCAAATGTTACCGTTATTATGAAATGAAAATAGAATTCCCTCTGTTCAAGTCAAAACGGTATCTAATTTATCCTTTTCATCAATTTAATTAGTGGTGATGGTTATGGGTAATTAAAATTCTAAATTATTGGGATTGTTATTAAGAATTTTATTGAAATTCTAGTTTAATAAATTTACTATTGTTATTATGAGATGAAAATAGTACTTGTTGGTAAGTACAATTTTATTTTTTCGAAACTAAATGAATGAATATGTCTTATATTTATTTTGGATGAATAAATATGAGTCACGTTTTTCAATATTGATAATCTGATGAGCCAGGGCTATGGCTGATTTCATTATTATTTATAAAAGTATTTAAACGAAGTTCTCAAACACAACCCTGGGGGAGCGTCAGACCGCAGATCTGAAGGTAATCTGTTCGATCCATGCTGACTGCAAAATACATAAAACTTTATTAAAAATAATAATAATAATAATGCAATTTAAAAATGATCTAATTCAAAAAATATTTTGAAATGTGTAAATTAAAAAAAAAACATTTAATTTCGAGTATAGTTTAAATAACAATAATTAAATATAATTTTGTAATACTAAATATATGTAAAATTATAATTATAAAATCCACATTTATTTTAGAAAAAAAAAGAGACAATTATAAACTTTATATTTGTGTTATAAATTTAAACATATTAGCAAAATAGTTAACAGAATAACTGTCGGTGTAAATCGAAAATCCATAATATCTGCTATGATTTTAATTGGCATAAATTTGACATCCGAGGAGGTTGGACCACGGTGTGACTGAGCAAAGACAATTCCATGATATAGTGAAGACAAGGATTAAATATCACCAAACCGAGGCAAGCTATATTTATTGAGCAACGCATCTGCACAGTACAGGCAGCTCGAATCTTGCGACATATTCGATCCTAACCGTTCAATTAATTATACTTGCATTAATTGCTTCATCTACCAATTTTGCACAATTCTTTGATGTCAGAAATACATGATTCATAGGAACTCATGACCATTGGAATGTAGATAAAGCCTTTTTTGCCAACCCATCCAATTTAAATGAATGATGTGCATAGCATAATGTTATATTCTAAGATATTTAATAATATTTCACTCAAAAGTATTACTTATTCTAATTATAAGTATAAATGCAGTGACTCAACTCATTAATTTCATGATACATACATTTAGCACATAATTTAAACCATCCAAAAAAAAAAAAAAGGGGAAAAAAGAATCACTTGTCATATTTTGAAGCAAATTTAATCTTATTACATGTACTATCTCTTCGTTATTTTTTAAAATATCACGAATCTGTGGTTTTAATATTCATATCTTCAAACCAATCTTATATAATAACATATTTAAAAATTTAAAACATTGACATTTATTTGAATATAAGTGGATGGAGAAATTGAATATATGACTTTATATATAAGTTTAAAAATACAAAAACAATTTCATATAAAAAAAGGAATATATATATATATATATATATACATACCATTTAAATAGTGTGAAAGCAAAGATCTCTCGTTTGATTCCAGAAGATAAAATGAAAGTGTCTTTTGAGAGTATTATATTCGACAAAAGTATATTACATTAATCCACTCAATAATATAATTAAATAATATTTAAAAGGAATAATTTCATTAAAGGATATATAGAATTAGTTTAAATAATTAAATATTTTATTATATAATACAATATACTATCAATTATTTAAATAATATATACATATATCTTTGTTCATAATATATATACAATTATTATTATTATTTCGATAAAAGAACAAATTACAATGTATTAATAAATGTTCTTTAATAACATTGACAATACTCACTTTGGTAGAGATAAATAGAAGTATAATAATAATGATAATATACTCTTAACTTTTAAATCATTTATATGGAATTTATCTTATGTTTCCAATTTACATTTTTTATTAGTCTTTGAGAGAGAAAAGAAAAAACATATTATGTGATATTAAAAACTTAGTTAAGTAATATTTATAAAAACTACTCTACCAAACTAGAGGAATAATATATAATAGTATGCCATTAATATTTTAATAAAAAAAATCATATTTTCTTTATAAATTATAACATGTTATTAGTGTTTAAAAGCCACGTGTATTAAATATTTCTTATTAAACAATATAGAAGTAAAAGAATTTAAAATACATAATAAGAATTTAAACAAAACATTATTCATTTAGTTTAAGTTTGATTATATGAGTAAACAATTTGATTTTGGAAAAATAGAGGAAGAATATTCCATTTCATATGAATTAGTTAAACCAATTTTATAGAACCACTTCCACTGAGGGATAAAAATAATTAGTTTATATAACACAAAAGTAATATATAAAATATAATATAGTATTTTATAGAACTACTACTTTATTCATTATTTATATAAATTAATGTTTTTTTAATATTTCACGACTCATGCCTTTTTTAATATATCTTTTTAAATTGTCCTACTATATATTAATTATAATTTATACTATTTTTTCAAAAACTATTGATCTTTAATGTACATGATATATTATGCATTTGTAATATATTAACTAATAGGGTAAATTTGAAAAGGTCAGGGTTGTGCAAGTCAAAATAGATTAGGACAGGGTGGACCAGATCAAATCAGGACAGGAGGGTAGGTCTTTAGATAGATCCAGGTCTAACTTGTCCCGTGAAAATTAAAATTCATACCTATCTTATCCTTAAATTTATTGGGTAAAACCTGCAACAAACAAATCAGATCAAGTCAGGTACCCATCAAATCAGGTCATTTTACAATCTCTATTAATCAGTACAATATCCTCTTCAAAGAATTAATTTAAATGAATCAAAGCTTATAAACATGGTAAAGGAAACATCAAGGAGGGAGACTAGAGTGTCTACTCACGAAAAATACTTCCACTCTAAATTAGTAAATTACAAGTGGAGATGAAAATTCTAATATTATAGAGTCGTTAATTACACTTTTAAATTAAGAAATTGAACCTTTTATATCATATATGATTGTAATCGTTGAAGGATTTTTTAAGAATGTATCTATTGACTTGTAATAAAGATGAAACACATTATGGCTACAATGAATTGTAAATATTACCTTTCCGATTTGTTCTCCCATGTTGAACCGACTTTATTTAGAAAATTAGGTTGGTTTCGGTTTAAAGTGACGGTCAATCCCAAAGCGTGTAACTTAATTAGTGACAATTTTAAATTGGATTGGTGTAATATCAATATTACCTCCATATGCAGTGTAGATTCAATTATTGTTTAGTGTAAAGATCAATCGATCATATAGAATGGTTAAAAGAAAGATCTTTTTGAATCCGTAATCTAAGAGTGGAAATATTCAACCCATTACATTGACTTTAAACTCTCTCTGAGTTGACCTAACTTTGTGTCTGAGCCTCATTAATCCTGGTTTGACCTGCTAGAACAAATGGATTTGAACTTGATATAGCTAACCCAAATTGCTTCTTCACAAACAATTAGTCAATTAGTTTGGGAAAAGAAAATGGTCCCTGTGGGGGCATAGTTTTATGGTTTGAGGCATTGCCCATGCGAAACGAAATGGTTTGCTCCGATGAACCCGCGGGAGAACACATGTTCACTGCATTCCTGTTTCCCCTCAAAAGTTCTGTTTTTTAATTGTAACTAACCAAAGGCGGAGAGTTAAGGATCGATGAGTTGTGTGTAGATCATGTTTTCTCCACAGGGTAACTTTACAAATGTGCCCCTGAAGAATACCAATCCGTAATGAATTCCGAAAAGCCTCATTTGTCACTCACTAAGATGCGTCCAGGCAAAACCCTAGATTTAGAGCACACATTTTTCGTGATCATAATAATTAAAAAAAAAAATAATAATGATGATCAATAGTTCAATAAGAAAAATGTGTAAATAATCGTTGTATTAATATAAAAATGGTGAGAAAAAAGAAAAAAAAAATGGAGGTGTGAATAAGGTGGAGTTAGGAGGAGTCGTAATTACTATATAGGGGCAATGCTCAGTATTATTTTCCTAGACTTGGGTAACTAAATTGTCATGTTATTTATGACATCTGAGGTAGACTACTTATGGATTGGTTGCTCCGGTGGTTGGATTGTGCATAAAAAGTAGACTTATTCCTCATTATTTCTGCATTATTATTATTATACTTATTAAGTACTACCTCCGTCCCGTTAGCCTAAGAAATAATAAATACAAGTTTGTTATGTCTAAAATATTCTTTAGCTTTTATATTTATAATTGTAATTGTAATTTTTCACATTAAATGAAAGAGAATGTTAAATTTAGGATAA
>JAOXNR010000022.1:1945412-1957914 GCA_028571225.1 Parsonsia alboflavescens
CACCCCCCCCCCCCCCCCCAAACTACGTCAAATGGAAATATTTAAAATGAGATAAGGGGGTAGAAGGATGGTCCGTGGCCGTTCATCGCCATTGGGGAGATGTAAGCGAGATAACTTCGTGGAAAGGTTTACATTGTGAAACCCATAGGAATCATGGCCCAGCGACCTATGGGCGGCCCTCACATATATTTTTTAATGTTTTAATTAATATTGAAAGGACTTTTAGTCCACGCTTATCTAAACCCATTTAATTATAAACGGTTCAGAGTGACCCGTGACCCAAAACACTCTTGACATGCTTAGTTCAAATTGGTAGTGGGATAAATTAAAATCAATATTTTAAAAATTGGATTGGATATCGAATCGGAAAAGTTATTGTTTCACAGTTTAATGATCCAACTGTAATTGAAACAAAATTAAATTGGAATATTATATAAAAAATAAAAATTATATTTCTTATTGATATTTTTTTTATTATCAATAATATATGATCTAATATTTTCATAATACAATGATATTGAAGTTAAATTTATAGATATGATATTAATAGTTTTTTATAATAAATAATCATAAGTTCTATTTTATAGGGATTTAAAAATAATAATTTATAGTATGGGTAAAACTTGAAGATTATATGATATATATTTTTTTTATTTATGAAGTATATTTTGAGTAAATTCGTTGATTTTAAAATAAATAAATGAGTAAATATATAATTTAATTGAAGAATGATTTAATATTGAAGTATAAATATATATATATATATATATATATATACATATTTATATTTTATTGAAGTAAATATATTTTGTTGAAATTTGGATCAAATTTGACTTTTTTGAAAAATTGATCGATTCGGCATTAGATTACCGATTCACCGATCCAACCAATCGAACCATTCTGATTTTTCATCTAGAAAACGATTTTGATAAAAAAAACAATTCAATATTCTCTTTCAAATTGATTTGATGATCAGTTCATGATCTGATCGATTCGACCAGTCAATTCCAACCGGTTAAAAAACAGTGATTAAAACAATTAAATTCGGCCATCTAACATGGAAATGTCTCAATTTTTTTCCTGGATGTTCTTGCCTCTTTTGCAAAGTATGGAAGAACAGTCCGATGGTACAGTTAAAATTACCTTTCCGTCACAGTTTCTCAAACATCAACTTTCCAGCCTTGAGGCACAGTATATGAAAAGAATAGCTTCAGGTTTATTTATTTATTATTATTTTGTTTTTTTCCAACGTGGGCGATTGATTCTTCATTTTGAGGCCCAACAGGCCGCCTCCTGATAAGTGATAACAGCCCAAAAAAGAAAAGAGAAAAAATTAAAGAAGAAATCTCATATCTTTTTTTTTTTTTTTTTTGCCTCAAATTGTGAAATTCTTGAGTTGTGGAAAGTGTTTAGGATAGTAATAATTATATATAAATGAATCTATATTCCGGATGAATTCAATTACTTCTTAAGGACCAATTATATAAATTCAACAATCAATCACGAAATCATAATCAGAATAGATTGTTTTTTACCCCATAATCCGTATAGATTTTTTTTTTGACAAGGGATTACGTGTCTCTTTGTGTTAGCGATGCCCATATTCGGGTAAAAGCAAAGGCAAATGACAGTCCTGCGCGCAAGGAAGGAGAATAAAAACTGGAGACGTATCGGGGGTTGGAAAGCAGCGAAATATTTGGCTTCGATTAAATGTTACTCGTGGTTTACAAACTATTTTGATTTTTTAAATTTGATACATTATGTTTTTTTTTTATCATATTTGATCATCAACAAATTTTAATATGGTAATTTTGATCTATATTATTTTATTTTGTTTTTTCTATCATCAAAGTTTTTTTATTTTTTGCAAGTTTGGTCATCATGTTTTATAATATTTTTTAAAATGTGAATGATAGGGATATTTTTGGCATTTCAAATTTTTTCCTCCATCATAGTAGAGGGTTCGAGTATGACCCGTTAGTATGTATGAAAATAAAAAAATGAAAGTGTCAAAAATACCATTATCATTACTGTTAAAAAATAGTCTAAAATATGCTTTTATTAAAAATAATCAAATTTGCCAAAACAAAAAGGGTTTGATGATCAAAAAGATAAAATAAAAAAAATATATGGATCAAAGTTACTGCATTAAAATTTGTTGATAATAAAATAAAATAAAATATTATGCATCAAAGTTTAAAAATCAAAATAGTTCATGAACTAAAAGCATCAATGATTCTTTGGCTTAAGATAAGGGTCAAATTACGAGAATCCATTTTTGATGGGTTGTCATTTACTTACAATTTAAGCAAGTTCATGTGTTAAGAAATGAGCGGCTACCGCCACTCTCCCCTAAAAAGTTTATATATTCCCCAATTCCCATCATCACCCACTCTGAAAGAACTACTACCCCAAGAACTACTCATAGACATAGTCATGCATAATAGAGCCAGCCATCCTTTCAGCTTCCATCCAGGGTCATTTAACTTCTCATGGTCACCTGTAATTTGCCATTCCAAACTAGGGAAGTGAAACCTAATTTTGAAACTTATATAAATAAAATAGATATAAATATATATATATATATATATAAATGTGTGTGTGTGTGTGTGTGTCAGAGATATACGTTTTAGCTGACAATGTTAGTAATATCTATCCATTTATAAAAGGAAATAAAACCTTCCAGAACTCTGATTTGCAGTGGATTTATTGTAATTTTTTTTTAATTCTTCATTTCAGTCCAAAATTATGGTAGCTAACAAAAGTTTTGTTAATTAGGGAATATTTTATCTGGCTAATTTTAGGTTGATTAATCCCGTGAGATTATTAGGGGATAAACCTCAAATTTCGAATTCATGAATTAATTTGGGATTGTGATTTACCATTTGAACGAATCGTGCTCGTAAGATATTACTTTGTTAATTTATTTTTTAAATTATTGTGAGAATAGCAATTGTGTCTATCAAATCATTTTCGCTCGCTCTCTATCAGTAATAATCCTAACCGGCTTTCCGAATAGATTTTCAAGGCACAAGCCTTGTGGTTGTCCCTTCCTTTTCAGTGAAAATAGTTGAAATCCCTTTTGTTTCTACCTGCAGCGCTTCTGATTCTTCTAAAATTAAATTAATGCCGACAAATTAATTAGGCCTGCAAATAATCATTCTCGTTATATACCCAAATCAATTAAAGCTTTTTAAATTAATATTAAATGCAAAGGGAATATTGATCATGATGCAGTCTTTAGAGGATGGGCATGCATGTTTTTAAGTTGCAGGAGCCAATTGATCATTTTCTTGTTCCTGCATTTGGGAATTCATTTGCAGAATTCAATAAACATTCCGTTTTGACTCATGAAAAAGGGAAGAGATCTATATGATGATAGCCAAAGGGGACTAGGAACTAAATCAAGTGTTAATTTCATGATAATTATTAATGAAGGGATTAATCTCCAGGAAGATGCTGAAAAGTCTTGAGAAAGATGGATGGGTTCCAGTCATGGATTAGGGAAGTAGATATATGAAAACAAAGGCTAGTTAATCTTCATTTTAATCTATAATATATATATTATCCATGACATTGACGAGAAACTAACCTGGCTGAACTGTACTGATCACTGGAAGTTGATGGTCATTTCTCTCTATCGCTATCCTTACCCACGAGAACGGAATAATTTTAGGTGCATTAGTAGCCAATGAAGCTACAAAACATTTCGTCATTAATTAATTAATTAATTAACTAGTTCAAAGACTGCTGCAATATTATTTAGGCTCACTGCGCAGGAGAAATATATGCAAATTAATTAAAATTAAATACCATAACACATGCTCCAAAGCCTTGATAATTCTAAGGAATTCAGAAAACCCAAAAATGGCTGCAAGTCAACACAATTAATGGACTCAGTCACACGTGGGAACAAGACGTGATGAATCAGGAAAATATTTCTCCAGGAAGAACTTAATTAGTACTATAAGAAGAATGAAGTTCTTGCTAATTTCTCCATTGCATCAACGTCGTACGGCACCATATTTAACTCTCATCCTTCCCTTCCCGTCTGGTTAATGATTAAACCTCGTACCGCCGGAACTGCAGGCAGGCAGGCTCATAAACAAACAAAAGGAAGGAAGGAAGGAAGGAAGGAAGGAAGTGAACCTTAGAGTTTTCTAGCGGTCCCTGCCCCTGCAGGGTTCTGACGATTCCCAATTTGTCAGTTTCTTTCTTCTAGCTAGTGTGTGTGGTATATATAATTATAAATTTCCGGACCATCTTGTTCTTGCACATACCTTGCCTTATAAGCACTCCTAATTTCCCCTATTTGCCTCGTGCAGCTCTCTTCTTCTTCTTCTTAATTTCTTTCTTTTAACTTTCTGGGAACGACCTCGATTTTTCTTCTGTCCTGATATATCTCTTCTCCTTCTAGATTATCCTCCAAAGCAGTGCATGCTACAGCACACCTTTGCTGCATATATAGAAATACATGATTGAATGTCCAGAGAAAGGTACTTACCTAATCACTCATATATACTAGCTAGCCATTTATATAAATATATATATATATATACACACACACACACACACACACACACACAAACACTTTACACACTCTTAGTAATTAGATTATGCAGATTTTGAAGCTATACAAAAAATATGTAATCTTTGATAAAGTATAGAATATTGATGCCATTTTTCTTCTAATTAATTATTATGATAAATATTGATTCTCTCTTACTTTTGAAGGGAGAGGTTTGACATTGAGGAGATAGGCAAAAAGATCAAGAGGGAATCTGATGCCTTTTCTCAAATGGGAATTATTAGAAGACAATATTTCTTGGGTGGTCCTTCAACTCCTTCGGCAGGGGCGGTGGTACTCAACACAAGTACACCTTGTGCCGCTTGTAAGCTGTTGAGACGACGCTGTGCCCAAGAATGTCCCTTTTCTCCTTACTTTTCCCCTCACGAGCCTCAGAAATTTGCTTCCGTTCATAAAGTTTTTGGGGCAAGTAATGTCTCCAAGATGCTATTGGTAAGTAATAGTAATTAAAACCCTAATAATTAATTAATTAATTAATTCTTTATTATAATAATTTTGATGCATATATAGTACTAGAATATATTATTAATTATACCTTATGTATTTCAGGAGGTTCCGGAGAGCCAAAGGGCAGATGCAGCAAATAGTCTTGTTTATGAAGCAAATGTAAGGCTGAGAGATCCAGTTTATGGGTGCATGGGAGCAATATCTGCTTTACAGCAGCAGATCCAATCTCTTCAAGCACAGCTCAATGCAATAAGGGCTGAAATATTGCAGTACAAATATAGGGAAACCAACAATAATATTCCGCAGGTGCCATCCTCATCCCCACATATTATACCACCATTGCTTTCTTCTGGTGCAGTAGTTTCTATTGCTTCTCCTCCTCCACCACCACCACCACTTCCTCTTCCTTTTCCTTTGCTCCCTTCAACAAATTCATCCTCTTCTGATCCCATGTATTCGCCTCCATCTACCGAAACTGACTTTAGCCCAAATATTTCAAATGACAATATTTCCTATTTCAGTTAAATATATATTAATTTATATATAATTAATTTTCTTTTATTAATTAAAATCATGAACCATGGGAAAATATATATTTATATATATGATAGAATGAATATGTAGAATTAACTTAAACTTGTTGCTTAATTAAATAAGTTACTTTATCTGTCATAATAAAGAGATTCATCATATACTTCTGCTTCGATGTTACTATTACTTAGTCAATGAAATATATGCTCTTCATTACTTTTGTTGTTCTCTTTTCTCTGGCCTATATATATGGGCTTAATTATAAGTTCATATATTAATTGATTTTTCTATCTGCACTGACTGACTTGAACTCAAATGAGTGTCAATTGTATAACTTCAACCCCTCTCTCTGTATTCACTTAAGTTTAGGTGGAAGTTTATCATTAACGTAATATTCCCTCCATTAATTATAGATCGATAGGGGTGCGGGCAGATGACAACTGCTTGCAAATTTGACAAGTATTCTATATATATATATATAAAATTTTGGATTAAGAGGAATTTTAATGTAATACTCCTTTTGTCCGAAATTGAATGTCTCATTTTGACTTGAAAGTATTTTAATAAAGAAGTTTGATTTAATACATTAACACATTGCATTATCAATTTTCTTAATAGAATATGAAATATTAATTTCCGGACATAGGGATTAATATTATATATCTCAGACAGATTATTATATATAATAATCTTTGGGAGACAAGATGTGGGTGGATAGATATGTTTGTTTCCCCCACACGGATGGTTTTGAATGATAATTGTTTTATTAATTTGGAGCAACATGTAAAAGTGAAACCCTCAGCAGATAGATTCTCTCTTATATAAGATCATTAATTTTAGTTCATTATTATTAATATATATACATACATTAGTCATGAGACTTCCCACGAAGGGGATTGGAATATTATTTGAAAAGTAGGTAGTTCTGTTAACTTAATTACTTTTGCTGATTAAACTTGAATCTGGAATTATTTGATAATTAATAATTAGCTAATTAATTATATTAATACTGTCTGAATTTTGAAAATTTAATTCTACGAATTACTGGATATGTATATTGTAGTATTGTACTGTTGGACAGAGTGTCAATAGTCTTGCCAGCTAAATGATGTATAAAGGAGAATTATAATGTTGTCGTAAGGTTATCTTGGCGTGCAGAGTTCAATATGTATGTATGTGTGTATGTATGTATGCATGCATGCATGCTTCATCTATCAGTACATATCCATCTATAAATTACAATATTCCATTCACTATCTTTCCGTATATTATTATGATGAAGAATTTTCTGGCTCGTTTCTTGGCTATGTGTTTTCAGAAAGTGAAGACAAATTCAAATGTCTCCATCTCTCAAGTCTCTAGAACAAATTTTGTTAGATGTGACTGAATTATTTGGTTGGGAAGTCGCGGTTGCTTCTAATGCTCTCCCATCTGCCTGTCGTCTTCACACACATTTTTCCCACTATTTTATTATATCTTAATTAATTTTCCAATAATTCATTATCATATAATAATTATTAGCTATACTACTCACTACTTTTCTAATCAAACCCTAGATTCTTTCTTTAGTTCCTTATTATATTTCTCAACTCTTGGCCACATTCATGGCCGGTTAGTTTTCTGGGTTTCTACATTACTTTTGATAGCTAATTACAGAACTCCCGCAAAACCCATACCCCGAAACGGGTTTGGATTGGGAAGGCAAACATGTCTGTCAAATTGAGTTTTTGTGAAAAAAAGGTCTGGCTTGAAAAGCCCACCTCATCCTCCATACTTCTTTTTTAAAGATCAGGTTAATGCTGAAAATTGAATTGAATTTACCAATTTTATTTTTGATTGTTCTGATTGAATATCTCATTTTTTAAAATAAATAAAATTTCAATATAATGTATTATGGACGACCACCTTAATTTAAGGATTTTATATTCACTTACAATTAATGAAAAGTAACTTTATGAAAAAAATTACATACATTTTTTAATTAATTTTTAATCAAATCAAAATAAGATATTCAATTTCGTGATGAAAGTAGTAACTCTCTCTTAACTTTAGATATGCTTTCTCCATTTTCGACTAAATGTCCATATTTCTATATAATGATGTCAAAAATTGAAGATTCACTTTCATGACATCGTAGAATTATCTATGAGAATGTAAAAAGTTTTTATTATAAGTACATATCAAATTTTAAATAAATAATAATAAAAAAACATTTAAATAATACAAAAGTTAATGCCCAAAAATAGATATCACAATAGTTGAATTTAAATAAAGTACACAAAGCAATTCCCTTTTAACCCATTTGATAACATGACTTTGGACTAAAACTATAGTATGATTACATAAGGTTTTTTTTTAAGGTGTTATTATCCCTTAACATATTATGAGCAGTCATTACGGTCCCTCAACATATTATAGATAGTCATTTTAATCCTAACTATCATTTTTTCTATATAAAAAAACTCTTTGAAATCTATCATTTTACTAGTACAGGATAATTTTTCATGGGCAAAATTGTTCATCTCATCCCTGTTACTCAAAATCCAACCAACCTAAGGGTTGTGAATGAATTTTGGTTGTCCAATTAATTTATTTGGGTTTGTCAATCCAAATGTATCTTTTTTTTTTTTTTCAAAACAAAAAGTGATTAGTTAAATTTTGAATATTAATGATGATATTGATAATTTTCCCCCTAAAATGTTGTCCTATGTCGAAAAATTACTAGCTACGACTAGTATTTTATTTTGAAATAGTAGTTGGGGACCATAAGGACTACCCATAAAATGTTAAGGGACCATAATGACTGGCAAAAAACTTGTGAGATCAGATTATAGTTTAACCCAAAGATGCGGGACCAAATAAGCTAAAAGCCCAACAAACATATATGCCTTTTTCCTTCTTCTATTTTTTGTCCCTTACTTTTTCTAGTGGTTTTTAAATGTTATATATTGCTATATTTAGTCTGGACATTCTAATAGGTGGAGTAATAAATGCACAGAGTTGAACGTCGAGATATAGGTAAATTCACCTGGCACTGCTAAAAAAGAAAGGAAAAAAAAAAAGGGTGAAGGCTTATTTTGTGACAACTTTAACCCTACTTCTACTCTCATTAATTGATTTCAGCTTTTTTTTTTTTTCTTTTCCTTTTAAAGATTTATTTGACTATATTTTTCAATAAACATTTCTCCCCCAACGAAAATATTATAGATTCTCAAGCTGCTTAGCCACATGAAAATAGATGTCCTACCAATATGTGGTAGGCCCACATTTCCATTTTATCCATATTAACGAGAACTTTCTTTTTTCGTACATGGAGAAGCCCATTAGGATTTCCATGGAATTGGAACCATACAGTAAGAAAGGGAAGGGATATGGTCCAGTAGCCCGATAAAATCTCATTTTCTATTTTATATAGACTTAAACATGAAAAAATATTCTTCCTTACCGTTAGACTTCTACTCCCTCCCCCTCTCCATATATAATAAATATATTTATATTTTATCGTTCCAGGATTTTTATCCAAATCAAATTAGTACACATATTTACAAGTCTTAGAGTAGAAAATCAAATTATGCTCTATTCTATTGTTCAATTTACACATACTTCATGCTTCTTCTGTTATTAAATGGCTTTTCTTATCATTTGTACACATGTTGTTTAGTCATAAAAATATCGGGTTGCTAACATTTCTTGACCATAGTTTAGAAATTTATAAATTACATGTATTTCCAAAATATAGGACTAATACATACAGGTTTTACTTCATAAAGATTTTACTATAGAAGAAATTTCGAAATGCCCAACCTCAAAATACATACAGTTTACAACTCTCATGAACCTTTCAAAAAAAAAAATATATATATATATTATTTGCTTATGATGATTTCTTCGGTATTTAGAAATTCAGATGGATTGATTTCTACACAGAAAGCAACAAAAGGAGAGTTGCAATTCCATCCCCACAATTTTAACCATTAAACAAACACGAAAATATAACATGTTAGAAGAGGAGTGAACACCCGCAAGTTTGGAGAATCGTCTTCGCCGACGTCTTTGTCTTTCTTCCTTCCTTGTCGATAGCTGCCATTTATTTCCTTCTCTAACGTCTTCCACCTGTGGTTCTTCCCACAACTAGTAACAAATCAGTTACATTTGGGGGATCGATGATATGGCATTGGGGGATTGAGGGTTGGGAGATTTTTGGATTTCTCTCTCAAGCCCGATGAAGACTAATGCTATGAGATTTGGAATTTTATTAAAATGACGTCATTCTGATAGAACTATTTAAAATTAATGACCGTTAGCAGAATGTCAATCGTGTTTTGGAAGGAGTGCAGCATCTCACTCCCCAACATAATTATATATATATATATATATATATATATATATATATATATATATGAATGTTTTGGTATGCTAAAAGCTATGTGTTACTAAAGGAAAAGTAGTGGTAAACTTTTACGATGTTTTTTTTCAATCTGTAAAGAGGAAGTCGCAACACTGTGAGGTAGACAGATTGAAAAAAAACAATGGCGTAGAAGTTTGTCGCTACTTTTTCTTTAGTAGCATACGGCTTATAGCACACCATGACATTTCCGTATAAATATATATATATATATATATATATTTATTTATTTATTTATGTGTGTATGCTTTTAATTTAATGAATGTTAGGATTCTAGGAAATACTCATTTTATTTAAAAAATTGAAGTACAAGTCCTATGGAGAGAAACACTGATTAATTCTTCCATCCCAATACAGAGAAAGAGAGAAACAGATTAAAGGAAAAATAAAATAGAATAAAATAAAATACAGGCTGACTCCTGGACTTTAGAAAAAAAGGTTTTGAAGAAATTATAGAATCGAACGAAAGCACGACGTCTGAAACCACCAAAGATGCTAAAAATGGAAGCTTAGTTCACTCTTCTGCAGTTCTTCCTGACCTCTCCTCTAGATCCAGTGAGAGGACTAATGTCGCCCATCTTGATCATCGCTGAAGCAAAATCAGAAGCGAAGCTAGCGGAGTTGCTGATGTATGATCTGACTAAGGAATCAGTAGATCCGCCATTAAAGAGCTGCTGATCGGAGTGAAGAAGCCCTCTTCGGTTGACAAGGTTCTTGAAATAGTTATTGTCGAAAGCTGTGGGCGTCTGCAGATCCAGAGGTGCCAAATTGTTGTCCCCTGACCCACTAGTTCTGGGACAGTTTCTTCTTCTTGTTTGAGCAAAAGAACTGTCCACGTTTGTTTCATTGTAGATCCGAGCTCTGAAATTTGTGCATCTCGCTTGCCCAATTGTGTGGGAACCTGAGAAAAAATTTTGCCCAATTGAAATTTGTTCAAGAAATTCCTCCACAGCTGGAACAATACAATATTAAAAAAGTACCGGGAGATATCATGAAGGGATTAATTAATTACCAGATAAAGCTACGAGGTCCTGGGTGGATAGACCAAGAGCATTGAATCTGGAGATGAGGGCATTAAGGTTAGAAGTGGGCGGAGGAATACTATTGTTAGCAGCAGCTTGGCTTGCGGTTCTAGCATCTCTTCTTCCAAGCTTCACATTCCAGGTAGGGCCGCCCAGCTGAGACAGGAAAAGAATATTACTTTGGTCAGATCAGCTTAATTCTCCAATATTAATGAAGATCATGTTTAATTAATTGATGAATTTAATTGCTTACAATTTGAACGGAATCACGAGCTGCAATGGCTAGGATGTCGGCACAAGAAACGACGCCGGGGCACACTCTCTCCACGGCCGACTTGATGTTGTCCACTACTTCAAATCCCCTAGCGGATCTGAAATTAGGGGCAGCCCTTTTCTCCCCGGTGAAGGAAGAGGTGTCGTCGAGCAGGAGTGATCCATCGCATCCCTGAATTAATTCACAGGGTTTAATTAGTAATTAATAACCTCGAGACAATGAGATCAATACTAGATTTGGGAATTCCAACTCGTTAGGAATAGAAGCAAAAAATCATGATAGAATCTATCCAATTTCCATACTACTAATTAAATAGATTCTTTTCTGGACTTAGTCAACCCGTGGCCGGTTTAATTTCTTCTAGAAGGTATAACTAGCAATACATATAGTACAACATTAAGATGTTTTATCATGAAATAACACTGTCCCCTGCATGAACTAACGACCAGAAACACATTATTACGAAATTACTAAGATGGGACAAGAGTTTTATTAAACAAAATAAAAAAATAAAGTTTATCATAAGTCATTTGAGACTCGTTTTCTGCTACTAAATGAAGACTTAATTAGCATGGAACCAAATTCAAAAAACAAGAAAAAATTACATTGACAAAGCAATCGTGAAAGAACAAGCGGAGCAGAGAGGCTCCCATTCGGTTTTCCCTGACTATCGCGGAGTGCACTTGGGATTTGATGGTGTTGAAAACATTAGGACAAGATTTAGAGTAATAATCAGTGGAAAGCTGTGCCGAAGAGCTTCCGATTATCAGGAAGAGCGCAACGAAGATAGCGAAAGAATTAGGAAACAAAGCCATAATTAGAAGAAGAAGAAGAAGATGGAAGTCGTTCGTTGAAGGCACCTTTTTGGTACATGGGAAACCAAGTATTTATAGGGCGGGGACGTGTGGAGGGCATTTTAAAAATATTGGCCACGGCAGATTACCTAACTCGAAGACTATATGCCTTGCATGGCAATTCTACGTCAAAGTTAAGAACAAGGCACAGAAGCTAAGATAGTACTATTTTATTTTACTTTACTTTAAAAGAGCCGTGCATAAAAATATTGCATCTGTATTTCGTTTGCTTATTTTTGGTCAAAAGCGGCCAGGGACAGAATAGTACCAGCATCCGGAAGAAGATGAATAAAATCTTCTGATTTGGTGAAGACTTTATAACGACGAGAGTGATGACGATGCCAAAGCAGCACCCAATCAGACTTTTCCGACACGAATAAC
>JAOXNR010000022.1:1966077-2002984 GCA_028571225.1 Parsonsia alboflavescens
AGATATATTTCATAAATTTGTCTTGCCCTTACCTTATTGATTATATTAATATACCCTTCGAAAATTATTTTCATTTTTATTTTCACTTTCACTTTAAAAACAATTGAAAAAATCTTCTTTCTACTAGAGATATTAGCGGGTCAAAGATTTAAGGATTAAACTACCTACATTAATTACTAACAAGGTTAGGATTTTGAGGGAATTTTTAGATAGTTAGAATTAAAATTAGGGTTTAAGTTTATTGATAAACGTTAAATTATAAATTTATGATTTATCATAACCGCCCCTGATTCAACCCATTGCCATTCCCATGTTTGGATTCGATAATGGGTCAGGTCCAATCCGATTTGAAAAAACACGGGTCTAAATAGACCGGGTCTATTAATAGACCTACTGAAACGGATTTAGTCGTACATTTTTTGAAACATTACTCGTGGAGCTTATTGTCTGATTACTGACCAGTTTACACAAAGGAAGATGCATCTAAGGCTTTGCCATCCATTTCAAGAGTACCACCTTTCACGTCGGCGAATTCCCTTTTGTAAACATATTTTCTTGAAGCCCAAAAGAAAGCCAACAAATTGAGGGTAGATATGAATAAGAGGAACCCATAATAGTAGTCCAAATGAGAGTCATTCAGGTTATTTCCAATCCAACTCTTCCCTCCTCCTTTCCCAGTAATCTTATCCACCATCGTCACCAAGAAGCTATTCAAGAAATTCCCAACTCCAATCCCACTGGTGAAAAACGTCGTCCCGATGCTCTGCATATCTTCCGGAGATTGATCATAAAAGAATTCCAACAATCCGATGGCATTGAAAACATCGGCAACCCCTAAAAGACCATACTGGGGGAGCAAACTCAAGATGGTCATGGGAACAATTTCCTTAGGCCCTTGAATGTGATTGAGTTTTATAACGTGCATTCTCCTCACTTCAACAGCATATGCAATGGCAATGGCTAGAATTTGAACCACTAGTCCGATTCCCAGCCTTTGCAGCAGAGAAATCCCTCTGGGGTTCCCCGTTTTCTTGCGCATGAACGGCACAAAATAGCGGTCGTACATGGGCACGGCGAGTAGCATCGAGAGGGTCACGAAGCTTCCCAGGGATGCTGCTGGAATTTGGAAACTGTGACCCACGTGCCTGTCCAGAGTAGTGCCCTGTTTCACAAAAAGTGTGTTTATTTGTGCCCAAATGGTGCTTGGGATTAAGGTAGCAAGCCAAATCATGGCCATTCCCAGAACTAATTTCGATCCTTCCACTTGAGTCACTGTGCATGGTTGCTTCAACCTGTCACAACTTTGATCTTGCTTAATTGCAGCCTTGTCCAAGAACCTGATGAATGGAATTTCAATCATCCATATGCATAAAACTTTCAAAAAATAGAACAAACCAAAAAAATTTTGTCCTCCTATTTAGGACCCACCTCTACAAGACTTTGGATTGTGATATATACTATTCCTTCAATTTATAATTAAATATGACACAACAAATTAATGGCCCGAGAGAAAGCAGTGGGATTAAGAGAAAAAACAAATGTCATTCCTTTATCCTCCATGTTTTAAAAATAAATCAAGATGGTAACCTTGTCGGAATGAATCAAGGCGGGCGATCATGATTATTCATTTTGTTTTTGGTTTAACAAGATTAGGGATGTCAATGTGTTGGATTCGGAGTCGAAAGATATTGACTAAATCCATAATCTAACTCTTAAAAATAAATTTTAATCCTAATCCTAACCCCAACTCTTTAAGAACCCTGGTAACCCTTTGAATTGCTAGACTTATTGGTCATGATCTAAAAAAATATATTTTTTTAAAAAATTTCAATTCTAACTTACTTTTAATAAATTATTCATATTTAAAGCAAATTTAATATTCATAAAAGAAAAAAAAAAGCTTTGATTCACTATTAATATTTGGAGGATCGAAGAAGAAAAATTGGCTTAAAAATTAGGATTTATAAATGAAAGAAAATAGAGATCAAGTTCTGATTTCGTAAATCCAAACTGCAACCTTCAACCTTTTTAATCCATTTTAACCTCACCTTTAGGGATAGATTTGATATCGGATTCAGGATCGGGTTACCCTCATCCATTGACATCCTACACAAGATTTCTATTACCTTAAAAAAAAACAAATGACGGACCAAAACCAGAATCTAACAATCAGGGGAGTATCCTGTAGCCTAGCCAATCTTGTAGCTTGTGTACTTTCGGACCCATTATTGATCAAGTTGTAAAGGTGACAGTGGGCGGTCGCATCAAACCGGATCTTTCAGTGGAGAAATTGAAAAGGATAGATTGGGCTGGTGACAAAAACATATCTTTATCTTCATCTTCAATGGCCAATCAAACGTAATGACACGCCGCCAAACATATCATGAATTTTATATAATTAATATTTCCTTGTCTCCATTATAAATAGTCTTAAACTCATTTTAATTATCACTAATGATAATTTCTTAGGTATTTTATAGATTTTTTTTTAACCATATTACTCTGAGTTTCTTTCTCTCTTTTCCAGTAATATAAATTATTCCTTTTTATTTCCACTTTAAAATTTGATTTATAATATAAGTCATGTTATATCTTTATTCTATTTTCACTAATCTATTATTCACAATAATCTTTTTTATTTCAATTTTTTTAGTGATTTAATTAAAGATTTTTTTTTTAATAAAAACATATGACTTTTGAATTTTTAATCCATTTACAAGAAGTTTAAATTATCTATATCATAAAATATATTTATAAAACAAAAACTAGTACTCCATTCGTCTGGGATTGAATGTTCACATTTATATTTCGAGTTATCCAGAAATAAATGTTATATTTTCTAAATTAATAAAAATTTTCTTTAGAAATTGATATGATTAAGTAAAAAATGAACTAAGTCAACTAATTTTCATTTGCATGAAAATGAGATATTCAATTTTGGACGGAAGTTGTAACAACTTTTCTGTACCATAAACATCCATTAGGTTCGTGAGTGGTATTGTTCAAGGGCCCATTTCCTCTTTAATGGTGGATTTTCTTATTCTAGCTACCCCCAATTCGGTGGATGAGGCACCACAAGTTTTTTTTTTTCCAATTTGTCTATGGGTTGGTGGGGGCAATCTTTGTAAATTCTTAATTCCTTTTTATGGTCACACATTTTTTGACATTTTAGAGCAAATTGAATTCTTTTCCCAAGTGTTTAGTACTGTTTTTGGAACATGCCTCGTCACTTCTCCATCACCAAACATAAGATGCATAACTTGAATCATAAATGAACTTAAATAAGTTATGTATTCCCCAGAAATGAGGAAATATAAACTTGTGACCACTCTATTCTAGCCCTCTTGTGTGGCCGAAGGCTATTATTATTATGGTTATAAGAGGCAACTCAACTCCCAGTCCCAGAAGGTGATAAATGCTTCCAAAAGGAATTGATTATAAAAATTGACAATATATAGAAGAATTTGCATGGCTGATAAAAGATTGTATAAATATTAAGCTGAGAATCTGTTTATATGTTAGTAATCTAAGTGTCCACAATTAAGCTCATTGGATTATAGTATATACCCCATGATGTTACGGGTTTGTCTTCTGTGACCCATTCCCCCTTTCACTTTGTAATAAAAATTTTCTTGCAAATGGAAAGGAAAAAAAGAAGAAGAAGAAGAAATTCTATGATCTTGGAAGACGATTCGTAAACATTTCTACTCAACTGGGCTATTTATTTATTAAAGATTTGCTGCTAAAAGGGGCAGAAGGTTGGCACCACTTCTGCCAGACAACCGGAGTTGCCCTGGTTGTTCTGCACATTTATTTGGATGAAAGAGGTCGCCAAGCATGACGGAATCTCCTTTACTTGTAAAACCTTTTTTTCCAACCCCTAATCAAAAGAAGAATCTTCTTACATTATTTTCTTGTTGACGGGCTTTTTCAGACTATAGATTCCTCGTCTAATTTCTTTCATTCAACTATTTTTGTTTTCTACTACATATGCAGCAGGTCAGGTAAGGTAAGGCAAAGCAATAAGCAGCAAGACTAGTTAAGGAATCATGGTAAATACTCACCTGAATATTGAAGAGTGATGAATTTGCCTTTTTCCGGTGGTGATGTAGTGTTGATGATCATGCTCGTAGAGCTCGGATGCATAGCTGGGGAGTTGGAGCTTCTGGTTTTTAAATGCAGTGAGAAGAACCCGGAGCAAATCGCCTGCAGGGCTTGCTGTTTTTTTAACTTTGTGCCTGTAAAATGGGGTGCCAATGTAGAATATGAAGAGGGATAATATAAGTCCAACTGCTGGAATCCCATAGCCTAATCCCCAACCGAGGTTCTCTTGTATGTAGACAAGGCCTAGCGTAGCAAACAGTGCACCGGTAAAGGCGCTGAACATCCACCAATTAAAGAAAGAATCCTTGAGTTTTTTCTCACTGGGATTGAAATCATCAAACTGGTCTGCCCCAAAGGTGGATATGTTGGGTTTAGTTCCTCCAGCCCCAATGGCAATTATGTATAGAGATGCATAGAAGAATGTTACTTGGGAAGCAGAAGCTTTCTTGCAGACTCCATTTAGGCATGTTGGTTTCAAATACTTAATCGAAACTGCTAAAGTTAGGAGCACCATTCCCTGATGATCAGACCATTCTGGTTTAGAAATCAAGACTTCACAATTCCAGAACAAACTAAAGAATGGATATGCAATAACACAAGACTTCACCATGCATGCACACTATAATGTAATAGTAGTACTGTTTAATTAATGTAAAAGTAGTACATGGGGTAAATCAGCCAAGTGGTAAAGCAAGAATAATCAGCAGTAATCAATTAAAGGTCCCAGAGAGGAGAGAAATTTTGACTCTTGATCAAGAATTGTTATCATTGGCAAAGGCATGTACGAGTTGGTGTAGTGGTGAACGCA
Organism: Parsonsia alboflavescens; assembly: GCA_028571225.1. Classification (NCBI taxonomy): domain Eukaryota; kingdom Viridiplantae; phylum Streptophyta; class Magnoliopsida; order Gentianales; family Apocynaceae; genus Parsonsia; species Parsonsia alboflavescens. The sequence goes on from JAOXNR010000022.1 coordinate 1,970,990, forward strand.
AATATAAGCCATATGAGTGGTTTTAGTTTTAAGTTAGTGCATCGCTTAAAAGATACACTTTGGACTTTTGGAGTCTCTGAATAGAAAGGAGGTCTCCCTCCATTGGATAGGACCATATCCTTTTCCTGAAGATTCGAAGTTTGGAGTGTTTATTTGGAGAGAGAAAAAAAGATTTAATTTAATAATAGTAATAAAAAAAGAGAAAATCAAACGAAGGCAAAAGAAAGGGGGAAATAGAACAGAATCCATATTCCTTTACCATGACATAGATTAGAGATGAGATTGTGAAGGTCCAGAAGCGACCCAAGTAGGAATCAGCAATGTAGGCGCCCAAGATTGGGGTAATCCAGACAGAACCAGACCAGTTATTGACATTTCTTACGGAAGAAACAGTGTCTTCATGAAGTTGGGTGGTCAAGTAAACCACAAGATTTGAAGCTATTCCATAGAAAGCCATTCTCTCAAATGCTTCATAGCCTGTGGAAAATAGTAAATACATCAAATAAGAGTATTATACTGTCATTTCCTTTACTTTCTATAATCAAGTACAACTAAAAAAGATTCTGTCAGGCCAACAGATAAACAATGCCTGCTTCTCTGTCCGACATATCCCACCTGGGTCTTGGGGAGAAGCACTATATATCTTCAAACTTGACTTTTACAGTTTATGAAGGAAATTCATTCAATTGCAGAAACATATTCAGGGATGGGAAAAAATAATGAAACTTTTCGAAGCACAAAAAAATATTGGGAAAATCCCTTCAAGTAACTGTGCTAGAAAGAGAGAATCTATGGAGAATTTCATATATTTCAAAGGATAAATCCTACCCTAAATCAGATGAATAAGTTAACAAGGGAAAGATGCATACCAACAAGAAAAGCACAGGCCTTCCATTTGCCAGTCTTTTGACCGAGCACAGGCTCTCCGTGGAGATTAACCGTGCCATCTTGAGTGTAACCTTTGGCTTCCATGAAGCAGATACTCTAAAGAAAGAAAGAAAGAAAGAAACAGGGAAAGAATCCCACTCAGAATATTTGTGCCAAAGTATACAAGACAAGATCAGCTTTGGGGGGTTCTTCTTGAGGGAGAAGTGGAGTTGTGACTTGTGAAATGGTGGAAGGAGAAAAGCCTGCTTTATAAACAGGGGATTTTAACTTTTGGGCTGACCACGAAGGCAGAGCTGAAAAATACAGGGGAGATGGCAAGTTGGGAGCAGCAACGGCTCAGATCCAATAACTCCTTCTTAAAAAAACATTTAAAATGAGTTTTTATTATTTATCGGAATTTTAATGTGTCAATACACCCCCATCTCTAATTGTACGTCAAAAGTGAGAATAGCAATAAGATTGAAAATAAATAAATAAATAAAATGTTTGTTAATGACTTATAATAAATTAAATAAATAAAAGCAATCAAACAAGTAATATTACCCAAAAACTTGGGCTTAGACCATAATTTTTTTCGAATGAAATCGAATCAGTATGTCGGTTCCATTAAATTGTAAATCGATCTTATGAATAATTTGATTTAATTTTTTTTAACTGTTTTTTTCCCCAGCTAAATCCTATAAAACTTATCAACTTCTGAATCCAACATCAAACAAAACTAGATTTTTTAAAAACATAAATAGGAGCAGCATTAAATTTCAATTCAATATCTTTATATAGGAATAAAATGCTATTTTATGATGAGTTTAGTTTGTGTGATGTTTAGCTTTTGTATTAAGTTTATTATAGGTAGGGCAAAAGAATCGGTCGTGTATCTTGTATGATTATGACTATGAAGGCATGTCCTCCCACATTGTAATTGGTTTTCTACCTAATGGACGTCTGATCCTTTAGTTGAATAAATAAATATATATATCTTAATTCATACTTTAATTGAATTTCTATTCACAGTGTTGTGGGTTTTAAACAAAAAAATAATAATTAACAACTAAAAAACTAATAAGCACGGTGTAAATTAAATCATTTGATTTTTTTTTAATAAGTTCAACTGATAATGAGTTGTGGCAACTCGTTACAAACTTATGGTTAGAAATCCCGTGGCTCAACTTAGTCACCATACAAATAAACTAGGATTATTTTAAGGTTTTAATATTAAAATATATTAAAAGATAATAATTAACGATTTTTAATAAAATTTTTATTAATATAATAGGAAATGATACAAAAAATATATAATAAGATATCCAAATCCTTCATTCACAAGAGTCGAGTTTGAATTTAAAATTGGATTCAATGAGTAAATAAATTTGAGTTGTAATTTGATAGGTTCGTGCTTTGGATGACAACTTGAATAAGTAAATGGATTTGGATAAAGTAAAATGGATTACAATCCATTTACCTCCATTTATAAATCTCCATGATCTCTCCATATCAGACAAGCAAATAGTTCAGCAAATAATACTCAACCTCAATGAGCCAAGAAGTACTGTAGTTGTCTAATCACAACAATGATGGAAAATCTTTACAGACAATGGCCTGGAATTCCAATCTTATAAAAGTTACTGAAGGTGATCCAGAATGTTCCCGGTTTGAATTAGAAATTAAAGTATAAACAATTTTTAATTTATTTAAAAATTAAAAAATATATTATTTATACATAATAAAAAATTGTAATCCTGTTTTATAAAAAAAATATTCTTTTGAATATTTTTTTTTAAATTAATAAATATGATTATATTTCACAAATTATATTATATTAATCGTTAATATTTAATACATGAAATAAATATAAATTTTTTTTAAAAATAATAAATATTGAACTTTGCTATAAATTATCGTCACTAATGAATCAATAATAATAATAAAATAAATAAATGGAGCTCAAGTTACACTCAAATTTTTGAAAACAATTATTAAAAATTAATAAATTAGTTTGCATCTATTCTTTTCCATAACAGTAAAGTACCAAGATATTAATGATTTGAACAAAATGAATCTTCCAAATATTAATGAGAAAAAGTAGAAAAAAAAAAATCAAGAGAAAACGATAAATAAATAAATAAAGACATGAGGATGGCTGCAGTGACACTACGTGGTCGGTAAACTGTTTTTTTTTTTGGGTGGGGAAGACATATTCGTATCTGAATTCGATAAGTTTGAATATAATATATATAGTTCCGGATCTAATTAAATGTGTATATTCGATATTTTTTACATATACATACATTTTGATTATTAAATTTTAAATATTTCATAGTAAGTGTTATAATTATTATTTAATAATTATTCTTGATTGACTATTTTAAATTTGAATGATAAGTATGTATTAATTTGAGTTTTTACAATTTGTTATAATGATTATTTACTAATTAATATCAATTGTTATTTTAAATTTGATTGATAAGTGCATATTAATTTGATTTTTTAACTTCAAGTTTTTGTTTATCTTATGTAAATTTTTTTTCCTTCCTATTTCTATAAGTAAATATAATTTACTTCTTTTTTTTTTTGACAAAATATAACAAAAAAAGAAAATATGTCGATATATTTGACCCGATAAATATTGGATGGGATGCAGGTTTCAGTAGGTTGGATTCGATGAATAATTAAATAGGATCTAAATCCTAAATTTATTAATTCAGTACGAATACAAAAGTTAGTTCCAGTACCATTTAATACCAATTGCACCCCACACACCACACAGATACATCGAAGACTTCTAAGACTTCCAACAGCTTAGAATGCTAGACCTTTATGCTTACGACTTTGCGCAATCCGTCGAGTGGTCAATGTCGTATTTTAGTCTAAGCGAGTGAGTGGCTTTCCTGATCTATCTCCATCCCCCGATACCACTTAAGCTTCCCTCACTTCTTGTGATGCATCCTTTCCTTTTAGTATACTATGCCTGCTCTTAGCGCCCAGATCTTTCTATTCCTGTTCCTGCAATTGACTGAGTCAGGAAAGGGAATCGCTCTGGAGCTTTGCTTTGTTTATCTCTCTAAACAGCCGGTATCTCGCCTAATCCTGCCCTTAAATCCGTTACTTGCGACTCATTCTTTCGAAAATGGAAGTCTTTATGGGAGGGGCGGGGTGCCGGCATGGGTTAGGGCGCAGTTTGATGGTAAAAGGTAATCTCTCTCTTTTTCTTTTTTCTTTTTTTGGGAAAAAAAAAACCCGGAATCGAGAGGGAGAAACAAAAAAACAGCCAAAAAAAAAAAAATAATAATAAATTGATTTTAAAGGAGTAATTATTGGATTTAGTAATAAATCCCTTAAATTAGTTGGATTGAAATGGATATCCATTTAATTTTAGAAGCTAATCCATATCCATTTATTATCAATTGGATTTGAATATCCATTTAAAAACTAATCATTTTATCAAATCTTGTGCCTAAGAGCTTGTAAGTATTGATAAAATATTTTATTTTATAATATAAATATATATTATCCTAATGATTAATTTTAATTTATGTAAACTATATAAAAATATTTCTTATTATTGAATTAACATGTTTAAAATATTATTAAATTTTGTTTTATTTGGAAAAAACAAAAGTTTATGCTCTCATAATAATTTTTGGATTTCCAAAAGGATTTTTGAACCTCCTTTTAAATTTGGTTAAACTTCATCCTTATATTTTTTTTATATTTATTTTAATATAATTATCAAAGATGATACTTCATCTATCCAAAATCAAATATTCCATTTTAATTTACACATCTATTAAAAAAAAATTGACTTAATTTATTTTAACACTACAATATTACTTCTTTTAATAAAAATTTAATTAAATTAAGAAATGAGATATTCAATTCTAAATGAGAGAGTATTAATTGTAAAAATATGATAAATTTATTTTTGTTAATGATCAATATAACAATTAAAAAAGGGATGGTGAAGTATTAGGGTTAGGTGCCTGAATGAGCGAGGAGCGGACAGCATGACAGATGCACGCACCATGGACATGATACGGTTACTCGGGTCAAAATTAAATCTATTATTAGTAAGTTTAAATATTGACATAGTTACTTGGCAGGCCTATGATATCTAGATCCAGACCTGATCATATACGGCCCAATTTTAAAAAGTGATTTTTTTGTCTAATTTCTTGATTTAAAATATCAAAATTTAATGTACAAATCTAATTTCAACGATAATTGAATCCGTATGGATTAAAGTTGTCCCCTACCTTTACCTACTAATGTATGGCACCGGAGCTTCAGATTTCTCACTTTCTTCTGCCCTAAATTGTTTTTTTTTTTTAATTTTTATAAGTGCCTTGAATTTCTGAATTTGTAATGTATAAGGATTTGAGTTATTATACAATTTAAATCTTATATTATGTCATTTTGAAAGTTTTGATCTTTAAATTTTTTTTGACCTTTATCATTTCTAAATAATTTTCGATTGGATATTTTGATCTTTTTAACTTCTTAAAAAAAACTATCGGATTTTGAAGCCAACTTTAAGAATGATAAAGGTAAAAAAACAAATTTTAAGGGAAGTAAAGGTCCAAATTTTTAAGGGTCAAAGCTTCCAAAATGAGAAAGTTTGAAGACTGAATTTATAATAACTCAAAAGGAATTTGAGTAAAATATATTAGATTTTTTTTTTAAAAAAAAAAAACTTTGTAAGTAATCAAAATAATTTTAACACGATTGAATGATTTTATCTTGAAAGTGATACAAGAATTATGCATCTATTGGCCTTTTGTTTTTCTTTTTAAAATATGAATTCAATAATATTAAATTAGCAAAAGAGAGAAAAAAAAAAGAATTCAATAATATTAGGCATATAATAAGAAATAAAACATAATAAATATAATTTTAAATATTATTCGAATGACACTTATATTGAAACTATCCCTAAATATTATCTTAAATATTTATAGAACAAAAAAATTCAAATAGTGACAAATACTTGATTTTTTAATGTGTAATGAAAACCAATTATTGATGACAGAACGGAAATCATTCTTATGGCCTTTTTTTTTTTTTTTTAAAGTAACTAAAAGAAAGAATCAAAGCAAAACTGCCAAATACAGCTATCAATTGGGACTGGTTCGATCCAGTCTGATCCCAATTTCAAGATTTGGAAAATTTAAAAAGTCGGGACGAATCAGTCCTATTTTCTGAAGACCATCAAAATCCTAATCCAATCACTTAAAAAAAAATTACAAAAAATAGTAAAAAAAGTTATTAGAAAATTGGAGAAAAATGTAGGAAATGACATAAAACCAAACATAAAAATAAATTATATATATTTTAATATCATTGGCCCCAAGGTTCAGCTCATCCCAATTCTTTCTAAATTCTCGACTCTAAATGATCGAATTAAAAAGCCTTTGTTACAATTGGAATCAGGTTTTTTAAACTCAACTTTTAAAAAATATGGAATAGGATCAGACCAATTCCAAGAACTTAACCCATTTTAATATTTCTACCACCAAACATCAATGCCCGATTGAGAACCAACAAATCTAGGTAATAACATTATTATGCAAGTACTAAACTTCTGTGTCGGTTCAATATCACCTATACACTTTTTTTTTTACATGATGGAAACGCTTTAATATATTAATAAAAAATTTACACATGTTCTAAAAAGATTAAATCTTTTTAAGGTTTAATTTATAAAATATATTTATAATTTTTTATTAGTATACGAGTGAGCATCATACAATAAGTATATTGGAAGATGTGCAACTAGATATACGGATTGCACCCAAAGGTATAACCAAGTAGTTTGGAGGTAAAAGCAGCCTAACTCAAATCGTATATTCAAATGGATTTTCCTATACAATCTCACCTCGATGAGTGGATCCAGACACCATTAGAAAAGAAGAAAAATCAGATACACTGACCAATAACCATATATCGGGGCTGCTTTGCACTATATAGAAAAGGAAGATGATGATGCACGTTTTGAATTTGATTCACCATTCACCACACATTTTGCCTTCTGCTGCACGAGTGAAGTCTCCATAATCGTCCTTCTTTCTCGTATTGTATTAAATTCCGGTCCTCGCAATCATAACAAAGATATTTCTTTTCTGCCACCTTTTAAATTGGTTCCATAAAGATGCAATTGAATGTAAGTTGCAAGGTCGGCATTAATATAAATTCTTGATTTCATCTGAATATTTATATAGTAAAACGCATGACCCGTTTGTCAAATCAAATCAATCTAAATTGATATTGTGCTATTTAGAGATACCATTTGTTTAAATAATAAATCAATCTTATTTATAATCGAAAGATTATGAATTCAAGATTTGCTCGAATAACTTGACAAGATATATGGACCTTTGAGTTTATCCCCCAGGCAATTCCCTCTAATGAATATGTGCAGATGATAGAAATTTTGGTTTCAAATTCATAATCATTTTCATTTCATGTAAATTTTGGGTTTCTGTTGTTTAGTACCAACTAATTTAGGAGCGGTCATTTTTTTGTGAAAGCGAACGGCAACAGTAAAGGGTTGCTCTTCATGACCCCTGATCATGGTTGAGTCGTGATATATAACTAGTACAGGTGGTTAGATCATTCCTTTAATATTATATTATTTATTACCAATCTAGTACCTCTCTTTTCGCATTTCCTGGCTAAATGGATTCCTCAACTCCACCAACCATTTAACCAACCCATTCCTCGTTTCCTTTCCCTTCTGCAAACCAAAATGTCCAATTCAAAATTTTCTTTCTCTTCTTCGTACCAAGGAATTATTATGGTGTTAGTTGTAATCCTTGATAAGCTACTTAATCCAAGTTTCGAGGGCAATTAAACAAAAAAAAAAAAAACTTAGTGGTGGACGCGAATTCCTGCATCAAACTTCTATATAACTTGATAACCTTGATTGAAAGTTTTCTTCTCAATTGAGATAGTGTGGATTACCCAATTATACACACGTAAAACACTTTTGAATATTTTTGCTGGGTCATATCATTTGTTTCTTGTTGTCAATTCAGTGACAAAGATGATCAATGAATCCCCTAACAATAGAGATTTTCCGGTTGATGGTGACCTGGGATTGGGAGGTATTAACGAACGGTGGAGTATTGACCTTCCCAGTTGATTAGGGGTCACAGAATAAACTTCCTTCATCGAAGTACAATAATATATGAGTAATTAATTATCCCAAGATTTTTAATTTCTTCTGGGCAGAGAAGAAAAAAAAAGGAACTGGTAGAGGTGTGTGTTCATGGCAATGCAGAGTTGCCCAGAATTTCTGTCTCTACTCCAAATCAGAAACATCGATCATTGGGATTTTCATAGAAAAATAATTACTATCAGAAAAGAAAAGTGAAAAGGCTTTCCCTCTATTGATTAATCTCATAAGGTTTTGCTTATCAAGGTAACACTATATGTATCAAGAAAATGATCATATTTCTATGTTCAATAGATTTTTACTTATATTTCTTGACAGGTGATACTGTTAAGTGTTAAGAACATCTCTAGAAATACAATGTTTTTGGTAGCCTTTCTGGTGATTCGGAAGTGGGGTGCAGTGCAATTCGAATATGAATTGAGCTGTTGATGAACAGATGATAGGACGGAGCCCTAGTCCTGTCGAGCCATCCAAGAAAATGCATGGCTTGGCATCGGTTTCGGACAAGAAGGAAACCTAGGATTACAAATTGACTAGTTCAGAACGAATGACACTGTTCATGATTCAACTAAAGTTATTTTTAGTATGCTCCATCCATCATAATCTTTCTGTTCTGCTCCACCACAGGTTTATCATGTGGCCAAAACCTTCCAAGTTGACTTGGAATTGTACAGTAGGGGTTACAACAACCAAACCAACCCCAGTCAGGCCGACCGACCACAATACTTGGAATGTAAATCCCATATTCGAATGATTTTTGGATGATATCACAATTATTAGTCGTCCGCTGGATGATAATAGTATTCTGGTTCTGGAGGAGGGGAAAGGAAAGGACAGTCAAGGATGCGTATCACAATTTTCTTGTGGCATTATTGTTGTCAATTTGATGAGAAGGGACTGTACAACGCTAGCGATTGATGGTTCCCAGAAAAAGGCCAAAAACAAAAGGACCAATTAAAGTCCAACATAATAACCTCGAAGATGCCAGTTTGGATCCCCAGAAAGAACCTGGCATGGGATTGAGGGCAGTAGCATTAGGAATAGGGACAGGACGAGGAAGGGATCCTTTTCCTCCTTCCTCCTTCCTAGTCAACCAACCATCCAGGAGGATGAGGAGTGGACATTCAAGCTCCTACCTAGCATAGCAAGGTCCACAACTTAGAAATCAACACCAACGGTTCCCCTTTCACAATAATTCAGTCCCTCTCGGAGGGGAGTCAGGATACCCATTAAAGTTCTGGGATTGGCTCCTCTAGATATTAATTAATGAATGGCGTTGGTGAATGAGACGACATCAGTTCTTGGAAGTACTCGTTTATTTATGGCACATCTCATAATGCATGGATCAAACAATCTAACCAGCTGCGGTGTCTTTTGCTTGTTATTTCCAAATTGTAATAAATCTAGATCGCTAGAAGAAATAGAGAAGAACACTTTCCCCGTAATCAAGGAGAGAAAGTACATTCTATAGAAAGGTAAAATAGTAAATCTCTAGACTCTGCTGCAGTGTTAAAGAAAGTTGCAACAATCAATTAATTTCTTTGGCCAAGATGCATATACCATGGCCGTACCAATTCCGGCTGGTGACCAGGCAACCAGGGATGATGGCTTGGCAAGGAGGACCGCAGCTCATAATTCATTGCTATTAGGATCATATCAAGGAAAAAAGATATTAGCTGAGACTGCTGCAGAAGAAGTCGGAAATAACTGTTTGTGATAAAGGAATAATTTCGATTGATTACCTCATACACTTCACATCACATAAAGCTCCATAGATATAACTCAGCATACTGTTTACCAGACATCGCGCAGTGCTCCATCTGGTTAGAGAAACAACATTTCAACCACAGGTCAGCCAACATCTGACCAGTCTACAGGTCTCATTGTAATCTGAAAGTTGTCTCTCTTCTTTTGAGATAGGCATGCTCCTTTTTCAGAGTTTTTAGCGAGCCTGCGAGTTACTTTTCAAATTATACTGACAATATGTTTTTGAGGGATCCGAATTGAAGTGCGATCACGCTTTTCATGTCATCAATGTACCGCTTTTTAAAATTCGCACTTTATTTAGTCACGGTACAATCAGTCATTGCAATTCGTGTGCGGCTTATTTTTATTACTTTTAATACTATCTAATATTTTGTTAATCAATTTGAAAATAAATAATAAAATTTGTTTTTAAAAAATGGAAATTGATAATATAAATTTGTTAACTAAAAAAAAATTGAATTTATAAAAATATTTCACTTGAAATATTCACAAATATTGTTAAATTTTAAATTTGAAATAAATTTTAGGTTTCTTATTTGGATTTTCAGATAATTATTTTTAAATTTACTTTTAATAAAATAATTTATTTAGATCAATTTTTTTTTAAACACATTCCTACTATTTGAAATTGAATATCCCTTATTTCTATTTTAAGAAACAAATAAAATATAACCTAGGTACTATAGCTATGGCGAATGACGTTATTATATATATAACTAATGTAAATGTCATATAATTGAAATCCAAAAGTTTAAATATCTTTATCCAAAAGTTTCTTTGTGTTAATTTTGTCTATGTATAGAAAATGATTATTTTTATTTAATCAAGTAATTAAAAAAAAAACACTTCCTATCATACAAAATGGTTAAAGGAAAAAAGGTTACAAACCTCAAAATTAAAACTATTAATAAAGACACAAATAACGAAATTTTTTTTGAAAGGAATAAGAATGGTACACTGATTAGGAGAGATGATCAGTCGAAGTGCAACGTAGCAAAAGTCACACATGAGTTGGCATGACCGAATGGACTATGAGTACGTGAAATGCATGCTTTAAAAAGTCGCACATCGATGACATGAAAAGTATGACCTTTTAAAAATAACATTTCAATTAGATCATAAGTGTAACTTTTGAAAAATCGCATTATTCCATTCACATATCGAGATTTGAAAAATTATGCCCCACACTTTAAAAACTCCCCTTTCTTCTGCTCTTATCGTATAATAGTCCCTTAAACTAGTGGTGAAGCAAATGATCTAAAATTTTGAAAAAATTGTTAAGCAGTTCGTAACAATATCAAAGTTGAGATGCAACTAAACAGAAGAACTTTAGAGGGCTAGGCAATCCAACTTCACATATGATATTATTCTTCTTTTTTAATCCAATTCCCACCCATATACTTCCTCCTCTGGCAGTTCAAACTCATCAATCTCTTGGAAGTAAGCCTTTTGCTTCTCAAATTCTTGTGATAAGGAGTAATCTGAAGCTGTTTGCTGCACTGAATACCTTGTCTGCAGAATCATTTTAATAGTTTTAGTAGTTATTCACAAGAACTTCTGACAAATGTAAAGGATCAAATGAGCATGAATTACATCCATTTAGAAGGGCCAGGTGACACAAAATCAGAGTCTATTTCAAGCAACTTGCCTTTAGTTTCAGATTTAGCTGCTCTTAATTTGGATAAAATTGAAGCATTCAAAGAGAAATAAACACAACAAATATACCTATCCCACAACTGACTGCTGACTTCTATTCCTGAAAAATGGATGGCACCATACTCTCAAACTTCGGAGTGTCAAAGTTTCTAGTGAAAAAATTGGATCATCGACTTGTTCTAGGAGAACACTGTACAAACTAACATATAGGGGAAGAATTTTGGTTTTAATTTCTATGGGAACTGAGAGGCTGACATTTGGAGGAGAGAAATGATACCAAATAAGCGTGTGACACAACAGACCTTTTTGTTCCTAGGATGGAGATCTGACCATGCCTTTGATTGCTTAACATCATCAGCACCATCAACCTTATCCCTGTTTATAAGACAAAATGCAGTAGTATCAGATCAAGACAGCAAAATCAAGGACCTTCAGAGGTGATTACAGTTAAAGTTTCGTTAACTTCAGTCTTAAGTCACAAGATATTCAACAACAATCCTTCAATTTCATGAATGAACATGTAAATAAATCATGCATCAAAAAGGGGATTCAGTTGTGATATACAATCAGATACCACCAAAAATAGAACATTATAGTTGCCAGAATTTCAGGACATAAAGAACCAATTATTTCGTAATTGGCAACACAGAAATTAGATGGTTGTACGCCCCAGAAAAATATTCATAGCTTAGGTTGTTGTATCCACTTGCCACAATTGTCACAATTCCTATTGGAGACAACTACAAATTCGTTGAAACAAATTGACATATGACATTAAAGGGAATAGCTCATTATCTTCAGGACAGAACCAGAGACAAGGTTTTAGTTATCTTTGGATTTTAAAAGAACTTTCTGTTCATGAGATGATGTATTGTTGGATTCCACTAGGGAAAGCATATGATCCAGTCAATTTCTATTATCCACAATAGTTCAAGTTGAACACTGAGTCAAGACATTTTGTACACTGAGCAATATGATGTAATACTCTTTATCAATTTTCAAATTATACGTGGAACAGTAAATGGAAAAATTCTGCTTCCGTGATGAATTGCTTGGGGAATGGTGGGCAGTGTCAAATGGTTCAACCGTGTGCACTCAGTATACTGGGTAACAAAGAGATACCTGATGCTTCTTGTCCTCCACAAAGGAGGGCAGCTGGAAATTGCTGTGCTTACATTTCTTCTGACCTCCTTATTAGGTGGTTGATTGCTGAGCATTGCCGTAGATTTTTCTCTATCCTTTGCTTGTTCATCAATTTGACTGTTAGATGTAGCAACAGCCTTTAGCTTCCCTACACTTGAACTGAAGGGCATAGCAATGGGCTTTCCTTTATCCTTTGGTTTCTCAACAGGAGTATAACTTTCAGAGCTAACAGTTACATTTTCTTTATCCTTCACTTTCTCAACAGAAGTAGAATTCAAAAGCACGCCACTTCCTTTAGCTTGTTCATTAAGGCGGCTTTTAGGTGCAGCAACTCCCTTTAACTTCCTTGCAGTTGAACTTAAAGGCATAGCAATGGTCTTTACCTTATCCTTTGAATTATCAACAGGAGTATAACTTCCAGAGCTAATATTTACATTTTCTTTATCCTTCACTTTCTCAACAGAAGTAGAACTCAAAAGCACTGCACTTCGCTTTTCTTTAGCTCTTTCCTTTTCACTGTGAATTAAATCAAGAGGTTGAACAACTGATGTCCCCTTGTTCTTTGCCTTGTTTGAGGGGGTGGTGTCCAAGTGAATTGATATTACTTTTCCAACATCCTTCACATTATTTTTCACAGGGGTGGAAATATTAAGTTCAGAATCAATTTTCCATGGTTCCTCCAAGTTTTCCAAAGTACGTCTTCTCCTATATGCGTTAAGTTTACGGTCCTCATCTCCTATTCAGCAAGAGGCAGGATATCACAAGACTAAGATTAGAAAAATTAGTTATCTGTGAATCCAAAGAAAGTGTCTAATAGCTAGAGTATGAATGAAATGCAGAAGCCATAACAATAAAATGGGAAAGAATACAACAGTTAGCTTAACAATTTCAAAATTCACAATTCAAGCATAACATGATCAAGCAGGCAAATGACTTGCGGTAGTGAGTGCAAGGTCTAGCAAGTAAGCCACCTACAGATTCTGAAGAAAAAGGAAGCAAACTATGAAGTACAAGCTTAGTAACCCAGAATGGCTAACTAATTAAGTTATTTTACAGAAATCACTTCGCTGATTATTGAAGTCACGTTTGTCATCTAAATCCCAACTCAGTAGATTGAGACAGTAATGAATTAACTCGTTGTCACGGAACTACACAACCTAAAAATCAAACCATCAAACATAATATAGATAAATTCAAAGAACAAAACAAGCAATTCTTAACCTTCGAAGCTACCAAACTCACCGATAATTGTACAAAATATACAACCAAACAGTCCGTCAACTGAAATACTGATTGATGCAATAAAATAATTTTCACCCTTTCTCCACATAACAAACCCTAGATTTATGAACTCAATCGCCCAAAACACAAGACCAACATAAGATGAAATAAGAGTTTAAATTTATTAAGAGGTCAAACACCACAGCTAACGAATGAACATAGAAACAAACACAGAAGAAGATTACGTACCGAGACTAGCAGAGGAAGAACTGGAAAGATGACAAGGAGCAGGACTAGGATTCCTTGCATCACGATGATTACTGAAATTGGATGAGCCGATGCTGGTGTCAGACTTGGAATCGGACTTCGAATTCTGAAAATTCTTAGAAAATTGGAGAGTTGAGGCTTTGCATCTGCGGAGAAGATCCTGGACTTTTGAAGTAGAGATTGGATTAGAACAGAGATCAAGGAGAACTTCAGTAGGAATCAGAGCATTGGTAAGCTCTGCTAAGGCATTTCTTTTGCTGCCATTAATACCATTATTCACAGATTTAGAGCTACCATGGCTAGTAGCAGTAGTGAAATTGCTTCTCCTGCAAATCTTCTTATCCATCGCTGCCCATTTCAATGCTGGATTTCGTACAGTTGGAACATAATATATATATAGAATCAGGGATTGCCACTTTAGATCGTTAATGGGTTCATATTGTGAGGGTTTTTTGATCGTTGGGTCTTGTAGAAGCTACAGCGGGATGGCGGGAAAATGGTGAATTGAAACTGATGTTCACACGGCGATCGAGTTTGCGGAGGGGATTTGCTTAACTAAGTCTGAAAAGAGGGAAAGGCTCAAACTCAAAGGATCCAACGTTTTGACTAAAATAGAATGAAAAAGAAAAAATAAAACGGAAAAAAAAGGGTCCACGGGAAAACCCTGGTCGCATGATTTTTTTTTACAGCCCAAACAATAGGCAAAATTGCTATAGGCCCTTCTTTTATATTGGGGACCATCTTGGGACAAGAGTCCAAAGTATCTCTGGGCCAATGAGGAAATCCATTACCTTTCCTTGGCCCAATCTAAATTTTGTCTATGCATGTACGGGTTCGGACTTTGGAGGAATCAAATATCAATCAACCCTATGGACCTCTGAGAAAAGTGAACCAACCTAAGAAAAACTTCGCAGCTTCTGCAAGAGAGGTGAGAAAGAAGAAGAAGATGGGGAAGAAAGCGAAGAGCTCAAGAAAGGGGAAGAAGGCTTGGAGGGCCAATATAAGCACAGAGGATATTGAGGAGTACTTTGAGAAGTCGACTAAAGATGCTCTCTCCGGCGGCTCACTTACCGACGCCCCCAGTGATTCCCTTTTCTATGTCGATAAGTCCAGAGGTATCGCCCCACTCCCTTCCTGTTCCAGTGGAATTACAAAATGAAATAGTTTGTGGAAATGTTTTTTTCCTTAAAAACACCCCTGAAAGGTGAACAGGGAAAAAAGAAGGATAGATTGTTGCAATTAATATCTAAATGACCTAATTTATTGAAGTAATTGTATTTAACTCTAACTTTAGATGATTTTTCTCCCCGTTGAGTTGAAATAAGGATGTAAAAGTTTTCCTTTCCGGAAGCACAGGTAGGAAGATGGTGCTCGGTATTGTCCATATTAAAATTTTATGAGTTAATTAATTTTATAGAGTGTTTATCGTGCTTTTTGCTTATGAGATATTTCCTGTTGATAATCCAGGTAGTATATTGTTTCTGAATGAATTTGATTTTTAGAACCCTTTTCAAAGGAGAAAATTATTGAATTGGAATTTAACTGGTCTACATATGATTACCCCGCTATGTATTTAATCAAAACCAATGGATCTTTCTGCAATAGCTGAAAGATGAAGGACTAGGAAAACATGGGCATCGGAGAAATACTTTCTCCTCCTCCTCCTCCTCCTACAATTATGGATGGGATGCTCTTAGTTTTAGTTGTCTCCTCTCTATTTTGCCAGAACTGAAGCATACTTATGACTTGGCTGCTAGATCCAACAATTCTCTTGTCATGTTCTGTAATCTGTACTAATGTAATTGTGGTAAAAATATTTCTGGAAGTGACACATTTATATGGATTCAGATCTCTCTGTCAAGCGGAAAATTGAAAAACACAGGCACAAAGTACTCTATTGTGAGAGCATGCTACAAAGAAATCCCTTCATTCAACCTATTCCATCCTCAAAACAGAAGAAGACCAAGAATACAAGTAAAGAGATCAGTACATCAAAATATGCTTTTCAGAATAGTGAAAATGTGAGTTACTTTTTAGTATAAGAGATGATGATTGCTGAAGCAGACTTCAAAAGTCGATTACAATCCACACTTACTTTTTCAGGATAATGGTGTCCCCAAATCTGGTATAGTAGACATTTGGAGTGATAAAGGTCTATTTCTTGATACCTGGAAATTTTGAGTCTTCATTAACTTCTTTCCCTTTAGTTGATTGTTGGAGTTTGTCTGAGATAATGTACTTATTCTTTCATTTCAGGTGAAAATGTTGTTAAAAGTAAAAAGGTAGAGTGCTTTTTTTATTTCTCTGTTCTTCATTGGCATCTTCACAGTTATAGTTTTATGTATGCAGTATTCTATAGTGATTAATATGAGTACAGTACTGAACATTATATTTTTTACTTTGTCAGATTTGATTTTTGGCAACACATGCCATGATCTGATTTCTTTCTGTTACTGTATTGTTGTGGCCATATAACAGAAGTCCAAGCCTTCCATTATACCTGCTATTGAAGTTGAGCCTCCGGGATGTTCATTTAATCCTTCCTCTGAAAGCCACCAGGTTTCTTTTAGATCTACTTTGTTTGGCCCTCATAAGTTTGTCTATTTCAGACTCTTCCTAATGAATTTTTTCCTGTCCAGGACTCTTTGGCTCTTGCTGTTGCAGACGAGATGCAAAAGGTTTATCGAGAGGAATTAGGGCCTGAGCCTGTCCCACTAACTGTTCCGGGAGATGTTATTGACGAAGAGAATGTGAGCCTCATATTTCTTTTGAATTTACTGATTTCTAAGACGTTTGCATGATGATTCATGCTGTGAAACTTAACATTCTAGTTGAAGGTTAATTATCTTACAAATTGTTGGCCAGATGTATTTCCTTGATGCAGATGATGGGAGTGAGGATGGCAATTCAAATGAGGGTCAAAATGAGGACATTGAGAAGAGGTCTGTTCATTTATTGCGCTATCTTACTAATATTATATATTGCTTCATCTGTTCTCTGAGCATAGTGGTCCCATTGTCGACATATTTGTTAATTTGTTCCATTCACCTATCATCATTCTGTTGAGTTTTGCTGCGCTAATTTATTCTTATTGGTCCAATTCTGCTCATTCAATATCTGTTTTTATTGTAAGAAACAGAGTTGTCCATTTAGATCTCTGGTCAATGCTGCTGTTATTGCCTATCTTGCATTGCAATCAATTTGAGCGGGGTTTTAGGTTTTATATCATCCACAAATCATGGTTGTTTCCTTTGCTTTAGGGTCTATTTGTAGCTTTTTAACTCTTAGGGTTTTTTTCCTGCACCAAAAAAAAAGGATTCCCAAAAGCTGAGCTGGATTATGGTTTTGTCAATCTGTGTTACAATTAAGGTGATATGATTAGGAGACTTATGTTGATGATAGTACCTGAGTTATTATAAATTGAAGCAACATTTTCCATAGTGTAGCATTTGATCATAGAGTTTGAGAAGCCTCTTCGTATCACTTGTGTCCCCAAATTTTAAAGAAAAGAATTGCACACACTTCATGGGGACAAAGAGAATGGTTTTCAGATATAAGATTTGGAGTTGAAGCATGCATTTTGGGGATCAATGACATTACATTGGTGTCACTGGCCATCATGTAAGCAGGCTTTTTTATAGAAATAGAATATATTCAATCTCTCTGTTAAAAGAAAGTTGAGTCAGGTGGTGTAGATAATAATGAAAATATCTAGTGATTTTTATTGCTTGCTCAAGAATAACACATCTACTGTTCTCCCTTGTTGAAATTAATTTCCAACTCTATCCAGCTATGGGACCTTTTTAAGCTCCAACTGTAATCCTTTAATATCTGTCTTTCATGATTTGGAAGCTACAATTATTCTATGATAAGTTAATAACTGCTTAGATTTTTTCTCACCCTCATCCTATTGATTTTAAGCCACGCATACCTGTTGAAATACTTTTCTTCTTCTTTTTTTTTTTACTGCAGGCCCATGAAAACCAAGAAGGTGACAAGAGTGGAGCTAAATCGAAGGGCTAGACGCAAGGAAAGGTTGAAAGCAGAAGAAGAAGCTAAAAAGGTGGAGAAGCTTTTTACAGAAATTGACAGGTAAGCTGATTGTTTCTACTCCTATGATAATTTTGTTCAAGTACTCTACTTTTAGTTATGAAGTCCTTTTAAATTGTTTGACCATCATGGGGGAAAAAGACTCATAAGGTGTTATAATGGTTGCAGCTTGCCTGACATCATGCAGGAAATAGCTAAAGAGGATGAAGAGAAACAGAGAAGACATCTTCGACGTACTGTTGCAAAACAAGAAAGACTTAAATCTCGTCCAGGACGATTGGGGAAATACAAGTATGGGGATTGCTTGCATCCTTTTCATACTTATATTCTACAGGCAGTGGTTTTTGGAGCTTTTTAAAATTGTTGTAATTTTTTTATGTATAATAGTTTCTGTCTCTGCGAAAATGTTCTAGGCTGCCACACGCAAGTTCCTTACTGATGGATTCATTTATATGGTGTTTCTCTATTCCAGATTTGAGCCCGCTCCCCATCAAGTCCTCTTGTCTGAAGAAATTACTGGATCTCTCCGTAAGCTAAAGGTTGGAATAACAATTTCATATCTTGAATTTTTACAGAAGGACTTGTCAATTATACTTGCTTATATTCTTCTAGCATTGAACGAACAGGGTTGCTGCACTCTTGCAAGAGATCGGTATAAGAGCCTTGAGAAACGGGGACTGGTTGCCCCTACAAAGAAAAGTAGCAGGTTAGTTAATGTTATCATCTTGAGAGGCAGGACCATTTTTTCTTCTAAATTTTTAGTTGGTATGCACTTGCAGTTTCATGGTCAAATCTCTATTTTGCTTTGACGAAACAAAACCATTTTTCTGGCCGCTTAAAACTGTTATGATATCTGTGAATATGTGGAGGCCTGATCTGGAATCCATGATAGGTTGCCAAACCTTTGTCATGATAGAAATTTTTTTGACAGGCTAGCTTTCTAGCCCCTTTCTCTGATGAAAAATATTGTTCATTTTGGGGGAATCTCGGTGTTTGTTGCGCAGGAAGTAAAAGGACATCATTCCCTGAAGCATCTTTTGTTAGTTTAAACTGATAACTATCGGTCCCAGTTTTCTGTCTGTTGTTGTTGGGATATCTCCAGTTTAGTTTCTCGGAGATGGGGTAATGTTTGCAGAACTTTTAGTAGATACAAGAAAGCTTCTAGTGTTTTTAGTTTCCATTTTATTTATTTTATTTTATTTTTTCCCTTTTGTAATTCATATATATATCATCATTTAAAATGATGAAATGCGGAATGTACCATTACCGATGGATTGAGTCCAACTTTTTGGCATAATGATCCATTTAACCGATTATTTTATTTTCATTTAACTGTCGACGTATGATTGCAGATTTAACAATTTAGAAATTTAATCATGTAGTTGGTTAATTTGTAAAATTATAAATTTGAGGGGTCAAATTAATATTTTTTGAAAGCCAAATTAAAAAGAAAAGGTACAAATGGCTAAAACGGTAATTATATATTAAAATTCTGAATAAATTGCTGATAGCGTTTACAAAAGGAGCAATGATAATATAATAAAACATAGATACTTAAAGCTCAAAAAATTTAAAGTCATAAATTTATACATTTTATTTTATTTTATTTTGGGGGGTTTTAAGTTGGTTTGGTTTTACAAGTTTGGGTTAAAAAACAGTTCGATCCAAATTTTTTTTCAATCATAACGATCGTTTATATTTTTACCATCAATCAGAATGATTCAAACCATCAATTTCTGATCATTTACATAGTGATCTGAGGATAAATTAATCATTTCATTAGCAAATGATGTCGTTTTAATTTAAATTTTCAAAAAAAAAAAAATTAATCATTTCATTAGCAAATGACGTCGTTTTAATTTGAATTTTCAAAAAAAAAAAATTCCAGATCCATCTTCCTCCGGTTGCAGTGACATCCATCGTGAATTTCAGACGGAGAGAGAAAAATTCAACAACAGGAAAACAATTTTAAAGCACAAAAGCCCACAACGCAAATTCAAACCTTTCCTTTCAGTAAGGTATAATATGGTCATAATCATGGCATAAGCAACCAGGGCAACCCATGAGCTTTCGAAACACAGTGTTCCCCAAAGCATCTCGGCGCCATCTGTCTGGGTCTCGACCTTTGACTTTCTCCGCTTTCTCCCAGCATTGTTGCTTGACGCTATAAGGAACGCTCCTGGGGTTCGGATTCAGACCTGAGAATTCAGGGAAAATTTAGAGTCATTCGAAGACCAAGAGCTTCTCAGTGATGAGTTCCCCATCGAGAAGAGTTTTATATAGGCTTCCAGTCTCAACCTTTACTCAAGGCCAGGGAGAAATCATTCTCCCTCCGTTTGAAATTCATGGTGGATATGGCTGTTACCGGAGATAACATGAGGAAGACAGACCTGGCCTGCTTTTTTTTTATCTTTTTTTTTTTATCGAAAATTTAAATTAAAATGATGTCGTTTCATATTAAAATAATGAACTTATCCCCCAGACTGTCGTGTGAATGGTCAAAAGTGGATGGTTTGGACCATTTCGGCTGACTGCAAAACGTGATGAATCGTTATGAGTGAATAAAAAACTTAAAGGACTGAATTGTTTTTTAGTCCAAACTTGTGAGATCAAATCGGTTAAAAATTCTTTTTTTTGTTTGCACAAGTTAGTATCAGTAATTGAATTTACTTTTCCTGGTGGGATTTGGATTTGGAATAGAAACGTGAAGGAAATATGGTTTAGGAGTAGAAAGATGGGAATTCGAGTTGGAATCCTTTTCGGTTTAGTATGTATATTGTGTTAGGGAACTTTCCCTCTTGTACCTTTTGCAACTTGCAATGAATTACTCATAGCAAGAAAGACAAAGAAGGAGTATAACAGAAAATTTGTTTTCGAAATTCATTCAACTAGGGCTACGTCTCCGTGCAGAGACACTTTGCAAAAGTTCACTACATAAAAAAGTTTGGGATACAAGAATGATCTTCTCTCAAGATCAGAGTATAAAGGAGTGAGAACACTCACAAATCAAACCTAGATTTTTCTTCTCATTTCTCTCCTTTCACTTCCTGCCTCTCTCTCTATCAGTCACAGCAGAATAGTACATTTCTATCTCCTACAGAGAAGCTTCTTTGTCTTAAAACAAAAACAAATGTGAAAAGACAAAAAAAGTGGGGGCTAGCTCGACCTCGACCTCGACCTCCTACTCTGCGAGCTCACCTTTGACCTTGAGCTCTGCCTGTCCAACCTCGACCTTGAGCTTTGTCTGTTCAATCTTTACCTCCTGGAGTATATTTGGCTTCACCTGCCAATAATCTCCCACTTAAAGATAAATATACCTAATGCACCAAACAACTTTGCAGTAGTCTTCTTTGCTTGTGCCTCTGCAGTACTCCTTATCAATTAACGTGGAGTAACACCAATGATAGTAGTACAAAAAACATGTTTTTCTCTGTCTACTACCTTGGTCAACATGTCAACAGGGTTCTTTGAGCTATCAATCTTTTGTAGCTTCAACTCATTATCCTTCAATACTGACCTAATGAAGTGATAATGCTTCTTGATATGTCTTGTCCTTGAATGATAAGCTGCATTCTTAGCTAAGTGCACTGCACTTTGACTATCACTCCACAATGTACTGGTTAGCTACTTTCGATGTAGCTCCTCCATGTACTCTAACAACCACATGATTTCCTTGGAGGCTTTTGTGATGGCCACATACTTAGCTTCTGTCATCGATAGAGCCACCACTTTCTGTAGTTAAGATACCTAACTCACTCCTGTACCAGCAACTGTAAATACATATCTAGTGATACTATTACCACTATCTCAATCACCAGAGTGATCTGCATCCACATAGCCTTGTAATTCTAGAGATGAATTACCATAACAAATAGAGTAATTTGATGTACCTGATAGATATCACTGCATTTCCACTACTTGTGTAATGTCTGGTCTTGTGCTCACCATGGCATACATCAAACTTCCCACTGCTAATGCATATGGAACTGCTCCCATCTCTTCTTTTAGAGCTTGAGTCTTTGGACACATATCCTTGGAAAGTTTGAAGTGATTTGCTAGAGGAGTCACAACCTATTTTGCCTTATCCATGTTAAATCTCTTCAACACCTTGTGCACATAGTCTTCTTGCCCCTGATGATTTTCATGCCTAGGATATTCTTGGCCTCTCCCAAGTCTTTCATAGCAAACTGTGATGCTAGCATCTTTTTCACTTCTACAATTCTCTTCATATTTGAACTAGCCACCAGCATGTCATTCACATATAAAAAGAGATACACAATATCATCATTGCTATACTTGCGAAGATAAACATAATGATCAGACTCATACTGTGCAAATCCTTTTTCTTCCATGAAACCATCAAACTTTAGGCACCATTGCCACTGAGCTTGTTTCAAGCCGTACAGGCTTTTCTTCAAGCGACATACCATGTGCTCCTTACCTTTGACTTCAAAACCTTCAGGTTGTGCCATGTATAATTCTTCATCTAAGTCACCATATAAAAACACTATTTTTACATCTAACTGCTCGAGATGAAGATCCTTCACTGCAACAATGCTAAAAAAAACTCTTATTGATGTCATTTTCACTACTAGTGAAAATATCTCAAAGTAGTCAATCCCTTCCTTTTGAGAAAAACCTTTGACTGTAAGTCTAGCCTTATATTTGATACTACCATCAGCTTAATTTTTTATCCTGTACACCCATTTGTTTAATAAGGTCCTTTTTCCTGTGGGTAACTTAGTCAGCTCCCAAGTCTTGTTCTGAAATAACGAGTCCATCTCGTCTTTCATGGCACGCTTCCACTACAGGTTAGATGTATCCTTTTTCACCTCATCATAAGTCTCCGATTCTCCTGAATCGATATACAAGACATGACTCAGAACAATATTTGATGACGGATCAAAAATTTCCTTCTGTTTTCTCACACAGTTAGATCTCCTCAAAATAGGTTCTTCAGAGTTGTTGGTCTGTTCTAAGTCATTATGTTCTTGAACTGCCTCCTCACTGATGATAGGTTCATCTTGAACCTCTTCTTCAGATGCATTCTAATTTGTAGAAATCCTCTTCACAGGCATTGTATCGTCAACGTATTCTGATTGTTTTGCTTTTCCATGCTTTGTCTGACAATCCTTGTACATTTTTTCTTCATGGAATACCACATTCTATCGGTGGATGACTTTGTTATTCTTGTAATCCCAAAGCCTGTAGCCATACTCCTCGCCACCATATCCGATAAAGACTCACTTTTAGGACTTAGCATCAAGCTTCTTCCCGTCCACCCTGTCAATCAAAGCATATGCAATACAACCAAAGGCTTTTAGGTAGGATTAATTGACCCTTTTTCCATACCATTTCTCTTGTGGTATTTCTCCATCCAATGCACTAGATGGATTCCTGTTGATAAGGTAAACAGTTGCATCAACTGCAGCAACCCTTAAGTGTAGTGGGAGACCCGCATGTAGTCTCATGCATCTTGCATGTTTTTCTAGAATGGTCTTGTTCATTCTCTCAGCGACGCCATTCTCTTGAGGAGTTCTAGGAACAGTCTTCAACCCATGTATACCTTGCTGACTCAAATATTCTGCAAATTCCTTACTTGTGTGTTTTCCACCATTGTCAAACTTTAGGTATTTAACCAAATGACTTGTTTCTTTTTCTACCATGGTCTACCATATTTTAAACACCCTAAATACCTACGATTTTACTTTAAGAACATAGACCCAAGTCTTCCTTGTTGCATCATCAATAAATGTGACCATGAGAGAGCTCTTGCGCCGGTCCCCTAGCTTTTGACTTTTATTCTATCGCCCATTCAATTGAAAACTGACTGCCTTTTGTTTTCCATAGGTGCAGCTCTCACAAAAATCTAACTCAGCCTTTTGCAATCATGGAAGTAGCTTTCTTGAGTGTAAATGCTTTACACCCTTTTCACCAAGATGTCCCAAGTGATAATGCCAAAGAGTAGACATATTTCCTGTAGCCACTGTAGCTGCAACCATATCACTGATATTGTCTCTTTGGAGAAGGTAAAGTGTACCCATGCATTTTCCCTTTGCTACTACTCTTGCTCCTGAGGTTATCTTCCACTCTCCATACCTAAAGGTTGTTACCAAACCTTCTTGGTCAAGTTTACTAATTGAGATAAGATTTTTCTCCAATTCTAGTATATGTCTGGTTTCATGCAAAACTAGACGTCCTCCACTTGATAAGTTTACAATCATCGTTCCTTTTCCAACAATTGGAATGTGTTTCCGCTTCCCACAACCATTTGCCCAAAGCCTCCACTGACATAATCAGCAAATAATTCTTTTTGCAAGGGGTAATGGAAAGAAGCACCAGAGTCAATGAACCACTTGTTTGTCATCAAGTTAGACCTTGCAGATAAACACAAATTTTCTAGCAGGGTTCATCACTGACCACATTTGCTTCTTGAATCTCATCCTGCAGCTTCTTTTTGTAGGCTTCACATTGAAACCTTCTGTGTTCGATTTTGTAACAATGCCAACACTCATCTTTTGCACCCGACCTCCTTCCTCTTGATTGTGATCTACCATGCCCACTGGATTTTCCTCTGTTTTTACTTCTTCCATGGTTCTCCACAGCCATTGCCGGAGAAGATGTAGATGCTGAAGAATTATCTCCACTCAAGGCTTTCCTTAGCGTCTCTTCATCCATGATGCGACTTACAGCATCATCCAAAGTCAAATCATCCTTCATGGTGCTTGAAATGCCCTGCACTGCAGTGTTGTAACTTTCTGGAAGAGAACATAAAAATAGTAAAACCTGAAGCTTTCTGTCCAGCTTTATGCCTGCGGATTCCAACTGATCTGTGTAAAGTTGTTAATATGCTCTGCCACAGAACCCTTGTCAGATAACTTCATATTAACCAACTTCTTCAACAAAAAGACCAGATTTGATATAGATGGCTTCTCATAAATATTCGTAAAAATATCCATGTCTTCTTTTGCAATCTTTGCTTTGGCTATGTGGTAGCCCGTCTTTTTTTTTAGCCCTAGTCGAATCGCACCCAGTGCCTTTCGATCAAGAACTTTCCATTTAGATTTTGCTTTCTGATCCGCTTCTGCAAACTCAAGTTTCCAACCCTCAAGTGGTAAATAGATTTGTTTCTAATAGAGGTAATACTCGATTTGAAGTTTCCACCATACAAAATCTTACCCATCGAATCTATCGATTCTGAGTTATCTTCTGCCATACCATTTACTTCTAACCGAGCTTTATCGAAAACCCCCGATGTTCTCGATTAGCCAAACCCTAGGCTCTGATACCAATTGTTAGGGAATTTTCCCTCTTGTACCTTCTGCAACCTACAATGAATCACTCACAGCAAGAAAGACAAAGACGGAGTATGACAAAAAAATTGTTTTCGAAATTCATCCAA
Source organism: Parsonsia alboflavescens (assembly GCA_028571225.1). NCBI lineage: Eukaryota > Viridiplantae > Streptophyta > Magnoliopsida > Gentianales > Apocynaceae > Parsonsia > Parsonsia alboflavescens. Next base: position 1,996,552 of record JAOXNR010000022.1, read on the forward strand.
CTAGGGCTACGTCTCCGTGCAGAGGCATTATGCAAAAGTTCACTAGACAGAAAAGTTTGGGATACAAGAATGATCTTCTCTCAAGATCAGAGTACGAAAGAGTGAGAACACTCACTGAAAAATCATACCCCAAATGTTTCTTCTCCTTTCTCTCTTTCATTTCTCTCCCTTCACTTCCCGCCTCTCTCTCTATCAGTGATAGTAGAATAGTACACTTCTATCTCCTACGGAGAAGCTTCTTTGTCTTAAAACAAAAACAAACGCGAAAAGACAAAAAGGATGGGGGCTAGCTCGACCTTGACCTTGACCTTGCGCTCTGCCTATCCAACCTCGACTTTAAGCTTTGTCTGTTCGACCTCTACCTCCCAGAGTACATTTGGCTTCACCCGCCAACATATTGTTGTCTATATAAAGTATTTTTACTCTACACCATCTTCCAATTTCTCTCTTTGCTCCTTTATAATTTCTTTGTTCTCGTGAAAAAAAAAAAAGGAACGCAACTATACATGCAGATGGATGCCCAACCAGATATTGAGAAAGCTATCCAAGAAGGAGAAACTGCAATACTACAATTGCCGCTTCTCAAGCAGAAGAGCAACGATGATTCTACAACGTTGCTTATGGTTCTTATTAGCACCGCGGTTGCCGCGTGCGGCTCCTTTGCATTTGGAACATCGGTTGGATATTCGTCGCCAGTCCAATATCAATTAACAGATGAACTCAATCTATCTCATACACAGTTTTCAGTTTTCGGATCCATATTGACAATCGGGGCGATGATCAGAGCTGTCACCGGTGGCCGCATTGCAGATTCTCGAGGTCGTAAAGGGGCCATGCGATGGTCATCGATAATCAGCATTATTGGATGGTTTGCAGTCTTCTCCGCTACATCACTGTTTTTTTGCTGTGCTTGGGGAGATTCCTTAATGGTTATGGAATTGGCCTAATGTCTTATGTGGTTCCAGTCTTCATCAGGGAGATAACGCCTCTCTATCGTCACTGGTTTGGCAGCGGGTTACACTATCGGTGTGTTCTTGGGATGGAGGACATTAGCTTCAATTGGAACCATCCCCTGTTTGCTTCTATTTCTGGGCTAATTTATCATCCCAGAGTCTCCAAGTTAGCTAGCTATTGCAGGCCGAGAAGAAGATTTCGAAGCCTCTCTACGAAAACTACATGGACCGAATGCAGATATTTCTACCGAAGGCAATGAAATAAAGGAATACTTAGCTGATCTCGCTGAACTCCCTGAAGTCTCTGTGATGGATTTGTTTGACAGAGCAACCATTATAGCAGTAGGATTAATGGCCTTTCTGCAATTTGTGGGAATCAACGGGATTGTGTTTTACGCTAGCAAGATATTCAAATAATCAGGGTTTGATCCCAATATTGGCAGCATAGCCTACGCAGTTCTCCAGGTTCTTGCTACGGGAATTGCCGCAATGTTCATCGAAAAAGCTGGGAAAAGACCCCTCTTACTGATGTCCGCTACCGGTTTGCTTATCGTTAATCTGTTGATCGGCCTATCCTTCCTTTTACAGGCATAAAATTTGGCAACCAATTGGGTTCCTTATCTAGCAGTTGTCGTTGTTCTTGAATACATATTAGCCTTTTCGTTAGGGATGGGCGCAGGTCCTTGGCTTATCACGAGTGAGGTTTTCCCTTTGCACGTAAAGGGAATGGGAGGAGGTCTGGTAACCCTAATGAATTGATTCGGTTCTTGCGCGGTTTCTTTCTCCTTCAACTTTCTCATGCTGTGGAGCTCTTCTGGTACTTTTTTCCTCTATGCATTTGTCTGCATTCTTGCCATCGTTTTCATCTTCGAGCTCATTCCTGAAACCGAAGGCCGAACCCTTGAAGAGATTCATGCTTCCCTCAACTCTTCTTGATCAAATACAGAGGGGCGGTTATATAATAGCTTCTTTTTAAAAAAATAGTCAAAAATATTTTCTAGTTGTGTAAATATTATTCTTTTTTAGCATAGATATTCTTCACAACGTCTTATAATTTTGTTGTTGTAAAAGATGAGTTTCAATATTGAACTCTAATCTTTCAGATGTTTAATTATTTATATATATTATATTGAGTTACTATTCATTTAATCTATTAAGCATTTATATTTTAAAATTATAAATTAATCAAATGCAACTTTTTACATGAGTTTTTATTAGCGTTAACATTAATAATTGAACTATGTAGACAATAATGCTGGATTCTTTCTCTACTTTTTTTAAAAAAGGGACAAAATAATTAATTTTTGAAGAAATTACTTTAATTATTTTTAATGATTAGATTTACAAGTATGTAGATAATCATACCTACTTCTGATGTTAAAAAAAAAAAAAAGATAAAAAATTAAATTCAGATAAAATTACTTTAATTCTCTGATGAAATTTACAAACCCCAAATTACCCTTTTTTTTAAAAAAAAAAAAATTTATTCTGGGCTCTATGGGTCTATCCAACGCAACCTTCTTAATTTTGAGTATGAATAGATTTTAAGATGGGTTGACCCATAACTAATTGGCCCAAGTACCCTTAACAAATTTTTTGTAGCTTGACCCACTTGCAAAATATGAGAGCGGGCTAGGTTGTCTTTAAACATCAGCAAAAACTTCCTTAGATCTAAGCCCAACAGGTGGAAACACAAAAGTCTGCATCAAAAATGGACTTATTCCTCTAGAACCATATACAATGGCATGTTACCCTGAAGATGATGCTCCATGGAATAGAGGGTGGTACTGTACCCCAATATTTTGCTAAATTGAGACCAACCCATGACATGTCATTCATCAAAAGCACTCATGAATTTTGTCATTATCTATTAAAACACGCCAAAGATCAGCCACAACTCTGCAATCTCAAATGGAGTGCAAAGTAGTCTCTGCTTGTCTCCCACAAATATGGCACAATCATGCAAGTATGAAGGAGGCTGTTCGTTTTGAGTCGGCCTTGCTGAACCAACCAAGTAAATGTAGAGTAGCAAAGAGGCAGCTGCAAGTCCCAAGCTCACTGCCATCTCCTAACCTCCTCTCCAGAGGATAAATGAAGAAGAGCAAAAGCAGACTTCGATGAGAATTGGCCATTCGCAGCAGGTTCCCATCGAGGTTCGTCATTAGCATCTTGAGTACCAAGTAACGCCAATTGCTCTAAAGCAACGGTATTATCATCAAGATAAGAGGAGAAATCCTCCATCTTCCAACCTTCCTGCAATGAGAAATAACTTGCTATGGACCTTGCCCTATAAAATCTCGGTACCGGAGTTGTTGATAAACCCAGTAGTTGCCCACAAGGAAGTAACTTATCCAACCAGAAGGAGATGTCACCACCAGAGCCAAACTCCAATTCTAAGCCACTAATTAAAAAACAGAAACCATGCATCATACCTTGCCACACCACAGAACTTCGTTTATAAGTAATTCTTTGAGCCCAATCACTTATTCCCCCATATTTAGCCTTTCATAACTGCGCATATATTCTGCTCTGTTACGTTAAAAGACTCCAATACAACTTCGCCAAACATATCAATTTACCTCCCTCAAAGATTTAATACCAAGAACTCCAGACGATTTGGGTTCACATATTGTTTTCCAACTAACTGTATGGATTTTTTTGATGTCCCACCGAATCACCCCATAAGAACCTTCGACTAATCCTCTCTAACTGATCAATGGCAGTACAGCAAGTCTAGTTGTGCGCATAACGTAACCGGGCATTATAGAAAGACAAAATCAGACTTTTCCAGCCACTCAATTTTCGTTGCACCTTGTTAATTAAATAACCACATTGTCCAGCAGAGGATCGACCATGAATAATTGAGACACCTAGATATAAAAGTAATTTGTTGTCACTTGAATACCAAATCTACCTGCCAATTCTTGCCCCTGCAAACCACTGAGATTAGTGGATGTACACAACTTAGACTTAGACACATTCACCCTTTGACCAGAGTGGAAACAGAACAATTTTAACACCTTTTCCATACACTTTGCTTGGTGAGTGCTTGCCTCCCCAAATAAGAGTAACTCAACAGCAAAAAACAAGTGAGAAATTTCAGTTTCTTTTCTATTGATCCGTATTGGTTGCCCCAGTCTCCACTAGACACTAATTTTTTGATCATCTGCACAAGAACTTCTATGCAGAGCACAAAGAGGTACGGAGATAAGTTATCCCCTTGCCGAATGCCTCGAGTTGGTGTAAATGCAGGAAGTATGTCAAAATTCACAATATAGACAACTTGGTTGAGGATATACAATTCATGATGAGAGACTTAGAGTTGATGAAAAACCAACTGCCAGCAATACCTGTTGCAAAAAAACTCCATTTCCATTTTAATAGCTAACCCACCTTTCCTTCCCTTTTTCCTCGCCATGGAGTGAACAATTTCTTGGACTAAGATGATATTATCAGACATTTGGCTCCCAGGTATTAAACTACTTTGGTTACCTATCAGTGCAGCCCTTTGTGAGAGTGTGAGAGTGAAGAGAGACACTTTCGTTAAAACTTCCAGGACCCAATGCATAATGCGCCTCATGCCCTATGCGGAGAGATTAGTTCCTCCTATTGGGTTCTTATGCGAAATGAGTTGAAGATGTTGGCGACTTTCTGAGAGTGAAGATAGTCTATTGTGTCTGGAATAATGCGCTTTGATAGCAAGGAGGTTTGGCACCGTAAGTGTTATCTTTTGAAATCTCCTGAGCTTTATCCAGTTAATGATTTCTAACTTGTTCTGATCGAAATTGAGTGCAGCACTTGTTTAGAAGAGACCCAATTCATCTTCATTCTCGCAGATTTTCTTCATTCCAACGCAGAGGTATTTATCTTTTTCTCATGCACTTTTTCTTAAATTGAGTTATGACTTTCATGCTTTCTGATACTTTGATCCATTTTATTAGTGTCTTGTCCATTGAGATGACAGATTTTAGCCTGTTAAAACATAATTACTGAATTAGGATTGCAGATTTTAGGAATTTCAAGTTGCACTTCCATATTTAGCATCTAAATGAGCAGTGATGATATTCATATTACAACCGAGCTGGAAGTTTCGTTGGCGGGTGAAGCCAAATATACTGCATTCGAGATTCGAGAGAGGAATTTCGAGATAGATCAAAGAAGATTCAAGATTCGAGAGAGGGATTTCGAGACAAACCAAGGAAGATTCGAGATTCGGGATTCGAGATTCGAGACTCGAGAGAGGAATTTCAAGATAGAAGGAAATATATATAGAGGAAAATTCTGCTGTGAGAAGAGAAGAAGGAGAGTTAGAATAGAAGAGCGAGAGGCGGGAAAAAGGTGAAAAGAGAAGAAAGGAGAAGAAAAATCGAGGGTTTGATTTTTTCAGTAAGAGTGCTCACTCCTTTTGTTCTCTGATCTTGAGAGAAGATCATTCTTGTACCTAAACTCTTCTGTCTAGTGAAACTTTGCAGAGTGCCTCTGCACGGAGAGAGAGCCCTAGTTGGGTGAACTTCGAAAACAATTTTTTTTTTCCTCTCTGTCATACTTGTTCTTTGTCTTCCTTGCTGTGAGTGATTCATTGCAGGTTGAAGAAGTTCGCACATGAGGATAGTTATCCCAACAACTGGTATCAGAGCCTAGGGTTTGGCTAATTGAGAACATCGAGGGTTTTTTCGGCGAAGCTCGATTGAAAGCAAACGATATAGCAGATGCTAAAATCAGTATCGACAGGTTCGATGGACAGGATTTCGGATGGTGGAAACTTCAAATCGAGGACTATCTCTATCAGAAAGATCTCTATCTACCACTTGACGGTTGGAAACCTGAGATGGTAGAAGAGGACCCGAAAGCAGAATCTGAATGGAAAGTCCTTGATCGAAAGGCGCTGGGTGCGATTCGTTTAGGATTAACGAAGAAGACAGGCTACCACATAGCCAAAGCAAAGACTGCAAAGGAAGCCATGGATATTCTTTCGAACATTTATGAGAAGCCATCTACATCAAATCAGGTCTTCTTGTTGAAGAAGTTGGTTAATATGAAGCTATCTGACAGGGGTTCAATAGCAGAGCATGTAACAACTTTACACAGGTCACGAATCAGTTGGAATCCGCAGGCATAAAGTTGGATAAAAAGCTTCAGGCTTTACTGTTTTTGTGTTCCCTTCCAGAAAGCTACAACACTACAATGCAGGGTATTTCAAGCACCACAAAGGATGGCTTGACTTTGGATGATGCTGTGAGTCGCATCATGGATGAAGAGACTCAAAGGAAAGCCTCAGGTGGAGATGATTCTTCAGCATCCACATCTTCTACGGCATTGGCTGTGGAGAATCATGGATGAAGCAAAAGTAGAAGAAAATTCAACAGGCGTGGAAGATTACAGTCAAGAGGAAGGAGGTCGGGTGCAAAAGATGAGTGTTGGTATTGCCACAAAATCGGACATCGTAGGTTTCAATGTGAAGCCTACAAGAAGAAGCTGCA
>JAOXNR010000022.1:2008551-2021509 GCA_028571225.1 Parsonsia alboflavescens
AACATTATAATTGCCAGAATTTCAAGACATAAATAACCAATTCTTTTGCAATTGGCGACTCAGAAATTAGATGGTCCTAAGCACCAGTACAATATTCATAGCTTTGGCTGTATCCACTTGCCGCAATTAACATTGGAGACAACTCCAAATTCGTTGAAACAAATTGACATATGACATCAAAGGGAATAGCTCATTATCTTCAGGACAGAACCAGATACAAGGTTTTAGTTATCTTTGGATTTTAAAAGAATTTGGAGAGTATTGGTTTTCAGACATGAGATGATAAATTGTTGGATTCCACTAGGAAAAGCTTATGATCCGGTCAATTTCTATTATCCACAGTAGTTCAAGTTGAACAGTGAGTCAAGACATTTTGTACACGGAGTAATACGATGTAATACTCCATATATTTTGAAAATCAATCAATTTTCAAATTACACTTTCTTCTTCCGTGATTGATTGCTTGGGGAATCGTGGGTGGTGTCAAATGTTTCGACCTTGTGCAGTCAGTGTATTGGGTAACGGAGAGATACCTGGTGCTCCTTGCCCTCCACAAAGGAGGGCAGCCGGGAATTGCAGTGCTTGCATTTCTCGTGACCTCCTTATTTAGTGGGTGATTGCTGAGCATTGCTGCAGAGTTTTCTGTATCCTTTGCTTGTTCATTAAGGTGACTGTTAGGTGCAGCAACTGCCTTTAGCTTCCCTACAGTTGAGCTGAAAGGCATAGCAATGGACCTTCCTTTATCCTTTGGTTTCTCAACAGGAGTATAACTTCCAGAGCTAACTGTTACATTTTCTTTATCCTTCACTTTCTCAACAGAAGTAAAATTCAAAAGCACTGCAGTTCCCTTTTCTTTAGCTCTTTCCTTAACACTACGAATTAAATCAAGAGGTTGAACTGATGTCCCTTTGTTCTTTGCCTTGTTTGAGGGGGTGGTGTTCAAGCGAGTTGGAATTACTTTCCCTCCATCCTTCATGTTACTTTTAACAGGGGTGGAAATAGCAAATTCAGAATCAATTTTCCATGGTTCCTCCAAGTTTTCCAGAGTCCATCTTCTACTATATGCTGTAAGTTCATTAAGGTGACTGATAGGTGCAGCAACTGCCTTTAGCTTCCCTGCAGTTGAACTGAAAGGCATAGCAATGGACTTTCCTTTATCCTTTGGTTTCTCAACAGGAGTATAATTTCCAGAGCTAACAGTTACATTTTCTTTATCCTTTTCTTTCTCAACAGAAGTAGAACTCAAAAGTACTGCACGTCCCTTTTCTTTAGGTCTTTCCTTTTCAGTCTGAATTAAATCAAGACGTAGAAGAACTGATGTCCCTTTGTTCTTTGCCTTGTTTGAGGGGGTGGTGTTCAGGCGAGTTGGAATTACTTTCCCCCCATCCTTCACATTATTTTTATCAGGGGTGGAAATAGCAAGTTCAGAATCAATTTTCCATGGTTCCTCCAAGTTTTCCAAAGTCCGTCTTCTACTATGTACTGTAAGTTTACAGTCCTCACTTCCTATTCAGGAAGAGGCAGGATATCAAAAGACAGGATTAGAAATTAGTTATCTGTCAACCCAAAGAAACATCTAATAAACGAGAGTATGAATGAAATACAGAAGCCACAACAATAAAATGGGAAAGAATACAGCAGTTAGCTTAATAATTTCAAAAATTCTGATTTCAAGTTAGAGCAATTTAATGCTGAAATAATGCAGGACAGGGGTATCATTAGCAGAGTCAAGCAAGCAAAGGACTTGCTGTAGTGAGTTGAAGGTCTAACAAACAAGCCACCAACAGATTCCGAAGAAAAAGGAAGGAAACTATGTAGTACAAGTTTAATAACCCAGAGTATCTAACTAATCAGGTTATTTTACAGAAATATCTTCGCTGGTTATTGAAGTCAGCATTTGTCATCTAAATCCCAACTCAGTAGATTGAAACAATAATGAATTAACTGGTTGGCATGCAACTACACAACCAAAAACTCAAACCATCAAACATAATATAGATAAATTCAAAGAACAAAACAAGCAATTCTTAATCGTCGAAGCAACAAAACTCACCGATAATTGTGCAAAATATACAACCAAACAGTCCGTCAACTGAAATACTGATTAATACATTAAAATATAAAATAATTTTCACCCTTTCTCCACATAACAAACCCCAGATTTATGAACTCAATCGCCCAAAAAACAAGACCAACATAAGGTGAAATAAGAGTATGATTTATTAAGAGGGTACGCACTCACAGCCAACCAATAAACATAGAAACAAGCAGAGAAGAAGATTACGTACCGTGACTCGCGGAGGAAGAACTGGAAAGATGACGAGGAGGAGAAATAGGATTCCGAGAATCACGATAATTACTGAAATTGGATGAGCCGATGCTGGTATCGGACTTGGAATCAGACTTCGAATTCTGAAAATTCTTAGAAAATTGCAGAGTTGAGGTTTGGGATCTGCGGAGCTGATCCTGGGCTTTCGAAGTAGAGATTGGACTAGAACAGAGATCAAGGAGAACTTCAGTAGGAATCAGAGCATTGGTAAGCTCTGCTAAGGCATCTCTCTTGTTGCCATTAATATCATTATTCACAGATTTGGAACTACCATGGCTAGTAGTAACAGTAGCGAAATTTCTTCTCCTGCAAATCTTCTTATCCATCGCTGCCCATTTCAATGGTGGATTTCATAAAGTTGGAACATACTGTATATATAGATTGAGGGGTATTATCTGGGATTTCTACTTTAGATCGTTAATTGGCGGTTTTTTTTTTAGGTTGTTGGGGTCTTGGCGAAGCTATTGCGGAATGGCGGGAAAAGTGGTTAATTGAAACTTATCTTCACACGGCGATATGATTTGATTGCAGAGGGGAGACGAAAGGAGACTTAAAAGAGGGAAAGAGTTCACGAAAAGTTTGCTCGATAAGTGTGACGTGTATCTCGTGTATCTTTGGGGAAAGCGTTGAGTAAAAACGTGGGCGCTTTTAGCTCATTGTTTCAACGTTGATGAAATTTTCCATTTTGATCCCAAAAGATGTCGTATATCATGAAGAGGTCCCTGAGGATTCATTGTTATCCTCGATTTGATTATGGTTCATTATCACCAGGACACAAAGCATAGAGAAGAGAATGTGAAAGATGATTGATATTTTCACTTAAATTCTTCTTAATAATAAAAAATAAATAAATGACATCATCCAATCTATAAATTCATAGTTCGATAAAAGAAACTCTTTTCTTTAAATTATACATTTAGATTTTTAGGAATACTTGATTTTTCTAAAAACATTAATACATATGCATTATAGCCTATCAGAATATAATTCTCGAAATAAGATTAATTTGTTTTTATTTTTATTTTGATGTATATTAAAAAAAATTTATAAGTATTAGTAAGGTATAAAGTATTGAAACCTGATTAATATATTATTTCTTTTAACCTTCTTAAAATGTAACATAAATTTTCTTGTTCATTTACTATGTAAGTGTAAAAAATTAATGTTGATAAATAAATTTATCATTGAATTGATAGAGTCAGCTGCCAATATCATTGAAGTGAAATGTGGAAAAAAGGAGTACCCTTAATCTCAATTTTTTATTTTTTGGTTCTCCCGGGCTAGCTGATGCTTCTGTGTAAAAATAATAATAATAAATAAATAAATAAAAAGGGGGTAAATGAAGAATTATACTAAAAGGGTACTCTGATCGAAACCACCGGCTTCGAATCGTTTTGTCGGCAGATTGGTAATATTTGGAATCTAATTTCTATATTATTATCATCTGTCTGACTTTAATTATCATCCTTTTTTCCTAACTTGGTAGTCGTCACGTGAAAGTTGGAGCTACCTTCTAATTAATATTAAAATTAAACTGATAGATCAATGATTTCAATTTTTCAGAATAAAATTCTCAGCTTGGAAAACAAAAAATGAGAAACCTCATCCAATTTTTCACCTGCTTTTCTTTTTTTTCTAATTGCTACTAATAATAATACTCACTTGTTATTATTTATAAGTCGATTGGTCGATATTTGTTAAAATAAGGTGATTTTTTCAAAAAAAAATTCTCATTTATGATTATAATAATTAATTTAATAAAAATGATTCGGGAAAAGAGATAAAAATATGATTAAAAAAAAAAGTAAAATATATTTCCTCTATTTAAAAAAGGATGTTGTCGAAGGATTTTTCATCAGAATTAAGGTAATCATAACATATCTATTTGAAATAAGTTTATCCCTTTTTGATTTACTCTAAATTGCACTCCCAAATTCTCTTTCCTTTTTCCTTTTTTATTTGATTGGTTAGTATAAAAATTAAGATATGTAATGCAATTAATTGCATTGAAAAATGTTAAAAGTAAGTTTGTCAGAAAAAGTGTAAAATAGGTAATTTAGACATACTCTTTATTTTAAATTAGGTAAATGACAGTGATTTTAAAATAAAACTCTCTCCTTTAAATGATTTTTTATATTATTATTATTTTTGAAAAGGAGGGCGTATGATAAATGAAAACTGCAAATTATAATTAATGATAAAGAAAGTAATTAAAATATTGAATAGCGGGGAGGGAGTAATACATTACCGACAGTGATCTCAGTGCGATTGCTGGGGTATCCTAAAACCGGCGGCGACGGGGGTGAGTGGAGTTCACCTGCTCCTGTTATATGATTCACATAAAAAGGTAAGTGTCTGAAACTTCAGTCAGCAACTAAAACCGGGCAAGGGGAAGCCACTGGTTTCTGCTATTATCTCCTGACCAGTCCTTATTTCTTCTTTTTACCAGCGGTCCAAGAAAGGGTGATCAAAAACCAAGGGCCACACCAACTACAAGGCAACATTTTAATTTTAAATTTATTTTTCCCCAATTCATTGCTCTCCCTTTCTCTCTATCTGTCTCTATATAAATTCCAACCAAATCCAGCATTTCATAGATCACCCATTGAAAAGCTAGCTAGTTGAATCAAATTCTGGGAGGAATTCAAATTAATTATAATTACCTGCAGTAGTTGAGTTAAGAGATCTGAGGCATGGAGGCCTTACAGTCATGGGTTTCTCAACACAAACTCACCAGCATCGGTCAGTACTATCTCTGTAATTAATTAATGTTCTTGTTTTTAACTATTTTCTATGTTCTTTGCTTATGATCGATTAAGATTTCAATATTCGAATATAAATATATGCAGGTGCCGTGTGGGCTTCTGCAATTGGAGCATCACTAGCTTATTCTCGTGCAAGAACTCCATTGAAGCCAAGCCTCAGGCTCATTCATGCCAGGTCTATACATTATATGTATATGTATATGTATATGTATATATATATAGATATATATATATTTATAGACTGATCCAAAACTAGTTAGAGTATTAAAAATATGGTTAAATATTAATTAAAATGACATGCCTGATCTCGTGTTAATAAATAATCCATAGGATGCATGCTCAAGCTTTAACTCTGGCGGTGCTGTCCGGTGCGGCTGCCTACCATTACTACGAGAAGCATGTTGAGCAGGAGAAAGTGCCCAACGGTACTCCTTCCAAGTAAAGGATTAGCAACGGAATGATTAATGAAGCTAATAGGAGTATTTATTATGGCAGAAGATAGTGACGAAGAACGTAGTATTATGACTGTAGATTAAGCGGTCCTTTTCGTACTGATTATCATGTACTCCTGGACCAGATATATGATGTTCCGCGATGAACTTGACCTAAAAATTAAAAATCCTTGTGACAAATCAGCCCTTCATTAAGTTTCAGAACTTCTACTATATTATTTTCTCTGTCGAGATTATTAAAAAAGGATAAGTTTAGTTCAAGAAATTTTTTTTTTTTTTATGCAGATAATAATTTTTAGCTAAATTTTGGAATTAAATTTTCTTACGTGGGGCTGACTTGACACTGGTGCTCAGAAAACCAGACCACAGTGGTGGATTGGTGTGGCTATTTTTTGTGTCTAATTCAGTGGGCTTTATGGAAAGACATATTGGACTGAGCCTAGTCACCAGCTAGAATTTTTAATGTTACTCCCAAAGCGATACACTATCGAATAGGCTAAAGCCCAACAAAAACTAAAATGAAGTTGTGGTCATAGCAATGAATGCGATTTTTTATTTTATTTGATATTGTTTATCTAATTGGTTATGGTCGTTATGACGCATGCCATGGTTTGGCTTCGCTTATTGCACTCACAATCCATCGCTTTTCCAATGACGTGAAACCTTATTTCTATAAACACTTACACAACACAAAGGTTAAATTCAATCCCAAACAACGTACATAACAGATTTATAACCAGATGAAATGATGTTAAATAATTAAATTCAACCCATCTCATTTTCATTAATTATTTTGTTATTATCTATCATTCCATTTTATTTATTAGACAAATGAGCTCTTTACGAACTTAATTTTTAGAGCAAGTAACATTTTGATTTGTTATTTAATATCGTGAATTAACAATTCAACCAAAAAAAATTAAAGGTTAAAATAAAGTCTTCATATCAATTAACTCTTAAAAAAAAAAAAAAATGAAGAAGAAGAAGAATAAAATAGATATTATATGTATATTTTGATGTCCTAATCATATCAATTTTGGGCTAGCAAGGATTGACAAGAAGACACTTAGGCAGAGTGTTCGGAGACGTGAATGCTTCACCACGTCCTTGCTGTTATCGGGTTGGAAAGTCGTATTCCACCTCCTACCTTTTATTCTCCTCATCATAACTAATCCCAATCCCAATCCCAAGCCCTCCCTTCTTCTTTATTAAAATGGCCTTTAACTCAAAATACTTCACCAACCAAATGATGCCTTATTTTGCTAGGTTGTCCATCCTCTTCCTCCTACCTTATATTCCTATTTCCTTTTACGCCCGACATCACTTTAAAGATGTTAATAAAACACTCCTCTTAAAAAAAAAAAAAAAAAAAAAACCTTATTTTTTTAATATTAAATAAACGTACAATGTCACCTTCGAACAAGTAAACTACATTATTCGAGAGAGACCAATTTTATGTTACCTTAATATTAAACCTTAATTTTAATATAAAGTCAATCCTTAAGTATCTCATATCTTATTTGATCTAAAAGAATTTTAAATCAATTCTAATTGACTTGCGTATTCTAATTTTAATATAAAGTCAGGATTGTCTTCAGGGGCACAGACGAGAGTTGGTAACCCTGACCTGACATGGGGGGAAATCATTTGACTGGTAAAGGTTTGAGCTCTGAGATTTATATCTTAGGTGTGTCGATCCTGTAAAAGTCCTATTTCTCTTATGTCTGCCATCTCAAGCATATATCTCAATTTATATTCTATTGGATTAAGGAACCTCTGATCCAAAGTTTCCCCTTCGAGAATTTTACTTTCGAAACTTTTACCTACTCAAAATATAAAATCCCGATTCATGTATTTCATCTCCAATTTAATTTAAAAGAGTTTTAAATGAATTCTTACACATCAATTAGAATTTTGTACGTCACAATATTCAAATTAAAGAACCATCATATTATATTAATTTTGCAAAATTTAAGATTTCTGAAATTAAGGACTGCTTCCTTTACTTAATTAATAATATTATTATTATCTGGTGACTAGAATTCCAGCACAAGAATTATAATGCACCTATAAAGACAAAATAATTACAGCTACTCCTACCACCTTCACCCTCCACGATTCTTTAGCCGGCCGTATAGTCTACGAACCTTACAATACACAGAAAAACGAAATGACGGTAATGTTAGAGTTCAAAAGAAGGAAAAGTCTCTTCAATTCTTTCCCCCCTTCTTTGTTTCTGCCCGATTTGTACCTAAAATATATTTATATAAGTGGGCTGTATGTGCAAAGGCAAAAGAGGTTGTGAAAAGATGGATTGCTCCATCTGCAGTGCCATGCCCTTCATCTTAAGGCCTCCAAGGAATACCATATGTGGAGCCTGTTATGAAGGAGCCAGAAGTATAATCAATTTCACCAACAAATTAGACAGCGAGAAGGGACTCGATAAACATATTAGTAATAATACTGCATTTTCTTCATCGAATTCATCTAAGGTATGCTTCTTCTTCTTCTTAGTTTTGAAGACTCACAAAGGGAAACAGAGGAGAGGAGAACGTGCGGGGTTTTTATTTTACTTATTGTTTGGTTTGGGTAGGATAGGGTTGGAATAGATTCAATGAAATTTTATCAGATTTTTGGCTTTAGAAATCAAGTGATCATATTTCTAGCTTATGTGTGTCTGCATATATAAATATGAAAATATTTTGATGGGCTCTCTGTATTTATTTTAGTCTATGAATCGTGTTGGGAAGGAAAGTCGGAAAATAGATCAATTTTCTCATGAAGCCTTCAAGTAATACTGCCTATATTCTTATCAGTCCTTATGACAAGAAATTCTCTGAATTTGATTATTAGTTTCATTTCATGGGATTTTGACATGGAATCAGGAGATACTTTGATCATCATAATTGAGAAAGTGGTGCACTTTAGTTTCTTTCTCCAACCACAAATTCACCTGTCACTGCCTCGTTGCCAACTTCATTGGTTTCCAGGGAGGGGAGGGACTACATCCATCCTGCCCATGCCCTTGCCCTTGCCCTTGCCCTTGCCTACTTTGATCGACCAAATTCGAGCATAAGAGACAGTCCTCCTCTTTCTGTACTACTATATCTTTCTATAGAAAGGGTACTTGCAAACATGGGTTAGCAATTAATCTGGTCCTAATGTAGCCAAAAGGGAAAAAGAAAAGGAATGAACCTGATCCAGACTGGGTTAAGAATGGTTTTCTGGTCCACTCAAAGCATAGAGCTATAAAGGGCTAAAAGCCTCTTTAATGTTTGTTATTACCATGTTTTATATTCAATATATGTAAAACCCTCAAAAGAAATGTTCATTATTTAGGTTATGAAATAGGAGGTGAGGCGGATGTTTTACTTGTTTTTTCCTTTTTCTCATAACCGGTCAGGGATTTGCAAATGCACTGAAATGTCTGAAAGAAATGAGGGAGATTGAAGAGGAATTAAATGAAAAACTATGCTTTTTGAGTGGATTTGTCACTGCATTCAGGGAACAGATTCATGCCGATATTCTAATCAAACCAGGAAATAATGGAACCCCAATACCAGCACATAGAGCCCTCCTAGTAAGTTCAATTTTCTTAGGGATTTGCAGAGTTCAGAGTTCAATTTTCATACTTGGATTTCAAGATTCTGTTTATATTTATAATTACATATTACTCTGCAGGCAGCAAGGTCCAACATATTTAGAAACATACTTGATTCAGATGGGTGCAAAGCCCCTCCAGATGATACCATAACACTTGAAGAATTGGACTATGAAGAACTAGAATCCCTACTGGAATTTCTTTACAGTGGAAACTTGGCCAGAGAAAAGGCGGAAAAGCACGTTTACTCATTGTCAATTGCTGCAGATAAATATGAAATTCCATTCCTTCAGAAGTTCTGTGAGCATCGAATGCTTGGCTCCTTGAACTCATCCAATGTTCTTGATATACTAGAAATAGCTGATACTTGTTCAAATCAGAACTTGAAGGAGACGGCTTTGAATTATATTGTAAAGAACATGGAAGATGTAGTCTTCTCAGGTAGATTTGATGCATTTGCATTGAAGAATCCCCATTTAACTGTACAGATTACAAGGGCTTCCTTCATGGACATAAAGAATAGAAGGAATGGGATCTGATGAAGAAGAATACTGTTTATAAAAAAGATTATATAGGGCACCAATAATGAAAGAAATGTATATATTGTGATCGAGAATTGGTGCAGGATAGTTTCCTTTTAAAGTCTGGAGAATGAGAATTGCAGGAAGAGTACATGAATTCACAACTTGTGAAGCTTTTATTCATGTAGTATTCTACTAAAATTTTATTTGATTTCTAGGTTTTTAAATGGATCATCCTTTTTGCTTCTTCTTTTCGGTTTTGACTAACAGGGACATCATCTATTTTTGAAATATCCACTGAAATATGAGAGGCCCGGAGGAATACTCTTCCACTATGATTGGGAAGGGGCCGCGCGAACGCAGGCCCCCACTAACATAAATAATGACGTAGGATCTACCAGTTAGGTAGACCTTAGAGTGGCACCCCTCCAAAAGTGCAATGGAGGTCACCATCCTAAGCCATGAGCCTTTGTGATCGCCCATAGACCCCGTCCAGGTAAGTACCTTTTCCAGTTCTTCCTGAGGCCCCTTTTATACTGGCGACTCCAGTCTTTCCCGTCTCTCGGAGAACCATGTGGGACAGCGGCACAGGGGAAATTATTGAGGTTCTTAGCCAATAAAAGATAAGGTCTTTTTTCTTTTGTTCGGAATCAAGGCTTGGAGTTATTAATTTAATGAATGACTGCGGAATCGGAATACACCTTCAGCTCTCTTCCATGCCTTTCTCGGCGGAGGATAAGATTACACCTCTGGTGAGTTATATTCCCCGATATCTATTTATAAGTCACTAATCCTCATTATATTCAAATTAAGATTTTTTTTTAAAAAAAAAATGCTAGATAAGAGCATGAGAAAGGGATAATATGATATAAATCAGTAATATGTCTAATAATAAATTAATAATAATGACTCATAATTAATATTATAATGAACTTGAATTCAAGTAATTTATAAATAGGAATAGAGGGAGTAAATGGTATTTCTATGCGGAATTGAATATTTTAATTTTAATTTCTATAATATTTTTTAAAAAAAATTGTAAATTTTCTTATTCGAGATTTGCTGCTGAAAAGGTTTTTTTATTTTAGTTTATTATTATTATTACAACACTTAGTTAAACTACTAAAGTCAAAGAATTTATTTATTTATGATGTTAAATTTAAACCTATTTTAAAAATTTAAATTGTTATAAGTAACTAAATTTTTAGGCATGTTTTGTCCAGTTTTTGTCAAAAATGGAGTGTTATACAAAAAAGCTTTTATTTTGATGTCTCAATTGATGTATTAAATGATTTTTTGGAATGTTTTGATTCCTCAAATGATGAGATGACACCGTCATCCTAAAAAAAATTACAGAATAATCCATCTCGCAAGGTTAGATAACGGGACGACCCATGCCATCCACGTGGTTGACGGGAAGGTCCCATCCCTCGTCAGCTGCATCGTCTTGAGTTCTCCTCTGACAGGATGCTTTGGACATCAACAATAATTTTGTGACGTGGTCAACAATGAAAGAAAAATCAAGGGATAAAATTTTATTTACTAAAATAAAATTAACTAAAAGATATACTTTGTGCTCTTCAGATGTAGAGGGTGTTCATCAATTCAGTTCGGATAGGATACATCCATAAATCCAATCGAGCCGATTAAATAGATTGGAGAAAAAAGTCATCCAATATTTTGACTATCATCTGATCCAATCCAAACCTATTGAATTGAATTGGATTGGTTCAGTTGGATTTGATTTATATCAAAAAAATTTTTAATATATAATAAATATATTTATTATTTAATATACAATTTATATTTATAATTATTATTAAAAATTTTTTATTATTTATTATATTCTTAATACTATATTTATATTAAATATATAAGAATATAAATATAAAAAGTAATCGGTTTAGTTGACATCGATTTTTCATATTCAATATCCAATAACCAAATTGATTTAATGGATTAAAATAAAAAATCATCCCATCAATCCAATTGGATGTAATTGATTTTGATTAAATCAATTGGAATTGGATTTGTTTGGATTTGATTCAAATGTGTGGATTGGCATGTTAGAGAAGAGGACTCTCATATTAGATATGGATCGGCGCGCCAATCCAGCCCAAAGGAAAGGATCGTTGTTGGGGTTCATTTCCTTATATTTGGACTTTCTAGAAGTTCAAGATCAAACAATTGCTTTTTTTGATCCACGAGATGATCGAACTGTTGGATTGGATTTTATTTTCAGGGGTATTTTTATTTTATCAAAATGGATAAACATTTCAAAATTTGATCATATTTTTAATTTGTTTAAATTTTAGTTAAGAGAATTTTGTTTAGACCATACTACCCCTAAATTTGGTTAGATATACTAAATAACTCACATCCAAAAACAAAGATATTGATTATTTATCATTTGATATGGATTGTCCCTTTAATTAAAAATTGAAATACTGATAAACAATCTATAAATAAAAACAAATATATGAGTTGTTGGTCTTCAGTCACGGGTCGTTAAAATTTGAAACTTTTCATAACCAACCCATTTATGGGTGGGTTTGATATGAAAAGTAACTAGATAATTTCATACCTTAAAGTAGTTATATTTTGAAAATTTTAAAGAAGTGATCATTTTTTGAAATGAGGTTTTCAAATTAATCCTCTCATGCAATTTCTAGTATATTTAATTCTAATAAAGTTATTCGATTGAAATAATTCAATTAAAATGAAATGCATTTCCTGATCTCACATTATAACTACGTGTTATAGAACTAATTAATAAGATGTATAAAGCCTTACTCAATTCGCAATTATTTAAAATCTAAACATTAAAGAGGTGGGGGAAACTCATGGAGCATAAACATTTCAAAACCCTAACAATAAAAAAGAGAAAATCGCTTTCCAAAGCATCTAGTTAGAGAGTAGATGTGGATCGTTTCGTCTGGCATTTTGACGGGACACGACTTTTCCATTAAACGTTTTGGATGGGATGATTTCATCTCGCATTGCATGTGGACGGGATGGTCCATCCCGTCATCTCTTCATTTGAAAAATTAAAACATCTTAAAATCGTTCAACACATGAATCAAAATATCAAAAAAAAATTTTTTGTGTATAGCATCCCATTCTTGGCAAAAACTCATGCTTTGTCCTACTTTATTTAGTTTTTGGGGTGTTTTCATTTTTACCTAAATTAAAATAGTAATTTCTTATTTATCAAATTCTTTACAACATTTCACAATTACTCATATCTAAAACTAACTTTTCATTCTATACCCATTTTGACTTTTAATTAA
>JAOXNR010000022.1:2021609-2039968 GCA_028571225.1 Parsonsia alboflavescens
CCCATTTGGATAGAAATGAAATGTTTATAGAAAGTGGGTAAAATTGAAATTGGATCAATCAATTTGGATATATTTGGAAATTAATTGTTAGTTTTTTCTCACACTTAATTAAACCCTGCATACAAACCCAGACCAAGCGTACTTCTTTTCTTTTCCTTGGAGTTGGCAAACACACATACGTCCTTTCTTGTGAATACCTGAGAATATCTATCCTTTCAAATAGAATCCTAGTGCTACGTACGTGCTACTGCTATATACTATTGTCATCTTTTTTTTTCATCCCTTAGCTCTATCTTATTTGTAAAGCTCTCCTAAGAAAATGTTGTTGTTTTAATTTACTACACTTCCCTTTTCTTAATAGTGATATGATATTTATAATTTGACTAATTTTGTTAAACCAAATAATCCTAAGATATATTTTTTAAAAACATTATTTTCTTGAAAAAAAAAAATCATTCTAAAGAGTATTATATAATCCGAACATTGTCTAAATTTAAATTTAGATTTTATTATTATTATTTTTTAAAATAGTCATTATGATTTTTTTTTTCTTTAATACAGAAAAGATACGTTCATCAACTCTGAACTATTCTTCCAGATGTGATCAATGAAACTAAGGTCTATTTAAGACTGAAGAAATTCATGGCCATATGTATTTCACAAAATAATATCAAAATTGTCCACGATTTCCAGAGTCCTGGCTTGCCATTTTCGATCGGACCCTAGAATCTGATGAACAAAACCAGCTAGTAGTGATCTTCGATCGTCTGGTATATTAAACTTCTCCAGAACTACATGCAGATTCTCCTTAATTAGAAGAAGACCAAAATATACCTTCACTTACGTACGTAAGTACCCCAAAAAAATTGATCTGGAAAAAGAGAAAGGATTAAACACAATCCAGGAAAAAAAAAAAAAAAAGGAAACTGATAATTAAATATGTAGCATTTGACATTTTTTTATTTTTGTCCTTCCACATCCCCCGCACCAAACCAATGTTAATTAGTTCCT
This sequence comes from Parsonsia alboflavescens, assembly GCA_028571225.1. Lineage (NCBI taxonomy): Eukaryota > Viridiplantae > Streptophyta > Magnoliopsida > Gentianales > Apocynaceae > Parsonsia > Parsonsia alboflavescens. The sequence goes on from JAOXNR010000022.1 coordinate 2,022,621, forward strand.
CCCCAGTTCTCGATAGCATCCGAAATGACTTGTTTCACCTCCTGGGCACTGATGATGCTTTCCTCATTTTCATCGGTCTGTAACAAAAGGGTTTTAATTTGTAAGTAATATATATATATATATACGGTTTTGCTAAGACGCGTTCTGGAGCGCCTTAATACGTGCTCCAACCGTTACCCTAATGGAATTGTTAATACAGTACTCATGCAACCAACCAAGTGGAGCAACAATTCCGTTACGGTAACGGTTGGAACGCGCATTAAGGCGCTCTCAAATCCGTATATATATAAATATATATATATAGAGGCATGGTAAGGTATAAATATAAAAATAGAAATTAATTAATGTTTTGTTGATCAAGAAATTAATTAAAAAGGATTAATGCTTATAATTTTGATCATACTTCTCCTCCAACAGCTTCAAAATGGAACCTGTCAGCACAAGAAACCCTAGCTTCAAGGATATTAAGCCCCAGATCTTCAAAAGCTTCCAGAACCGAGACGAGCATGCCTGGACAACTTTTTCCTGAATATACATTAACTAAGAAACCTTTATCTACCATTTGCACCGTCACTTTCTGCATGATTAAACGGGGAGCTTACTATAAGGTTAACTTAAATATACAAATATATGGAAATGTTATATATGAAGAGTAACAGAGCTCACTGTAAGAGTACTCTTGCGTGTATTCACAGGGAATTGTTGACCAGTAGTTGATCATCTGAATACGCGCAAGAACGCTCAATATAGTGAGCTTCATTTCTGATTTTTGTAGCATTTTGCATATATATATATATAGGGCAAAATATATTATTACATGTTCGGAATTCTGATCATAATTAGAACTTTCTGCAGCCGAGATGTCTTTGTTTAGCCTTTCTACTTTCTGTTTTAGCTCTTCAATGTATTTTGATGCGTCTACTATTATTGAGCTCTTGTTATGCTGCCATGAACACAAATTCAAGTGACGTCAGCTGCCTGCAGAACAATTTTAGCAATTCATATATATATATATATATAGCACAACTTCAAATTCTTTTGGAACTGATCCACGTATACCAAGATAACACATGAGTCAAAATCAATTTCCTTTTTTTCTTTTTTAAAATTATTAGTAACATTGGAGAAATTTTGCCAATTAATTAGAATACTTCCAATTAATCCAGAACCAGAATCGGTTAAAGATGAGAAACATCAAAAAAACATAAAGATGACTATATAGAAGCCTAGGGCTCGATATAACGAAAAACTGGAGAAACACAATCATCATGAATTTAATAATTAAGTAGCAGTAGACTAGAATTATTAAATAAAGATTATAAAAACCCATCAGAGATTTTCAGAAGCCATTAATGTAATAGAAGTTGAAGAAATTCAAAATTATATATATAAATCCCTGATGGTGGAATAGAAGAGAAAAGGAATAATTGATCGAATTGAGAGTGGTAATTAATTAAAATGATATAAATATAAATAAATCGTTCAGAGAAATAGTACTGCATGAGAATTAGTGATGGAGCGAAGAAGTTGCAGCTTCTCTTGCAGGTTGGCTCTGTTTTGCTCTCTAGAGACCATTGGATCTTCAGTTTTCTCTCTTTAGGGTGGATATCGTACAGTTTAAATTTCTTTCTTTTTTCTCTCTCTAAAGCTAATTTCTCCTGCCGCTGCTTCTCTATTTCTTCCTTCTTTCTTCTTCTATCAGAACTCATCAAATTAACTTCTGGAGCTGAACCTTTTAAAAAAGGAGATGCGTTCTCCAACCAGTTAGTGACATTTCTTGTTTGCTTCCCCTTATGACTGTTGATCCGAGAATTATCAAAATGATTATACTCCATTTTTTCATCAGTTTCAAGTTACGATATTACCCTTCCAGAGTAACAACAAAAAAATTGTTTTCATGATGGAATAATATATACTAAGTTAGTCATGATAATTTTGAAATTTGAACTGGCTTGCGTTGTATATTCTAACCACAATTTCTATTTGTTTGTAGATAACTGTTTGATCAAGCCCAACATATCTAATTAGCCATGCATGCAAGATAATGATACTAACATTTTGATAGAATGATTTCAAGTTTGAGACACAAAATTACGCGTGAAACATATATATCTCGTAGTTAAAAATATGAAAATGTTATATAGTACCACAAAACGCACCTTACTGAGTGTTCCAATTAAATCTCTAACGATTAAAGTTAACTGTCAACTGTCTTTTGTTTTTTTTAAAAAAATTTAATCAAATACCCATAAGATTTAGTTTATAAAAAAGTTGAAAAATTAATTTTTTATATTAGAATTTATTTATTTTTAATAACTAACCGTTAGAGACTTAATTGGAACACTCTATAACATTACCCGTTAAAAATGATAGGTACTTTCTCTATTCCAATTTATAAGTAATTTGAGTTTTTCTTCCCCTAATTATAGTCATTATTAGTAATTTAATGATTATTTTATTCATTTTTTTTAATATTAAAATTCTCTTCATAAAACATTTTTCTCTATTTCTTTAGTAACGTACTTCTCCACATATACATTTTAGAAAATAAAAAGAAAAATTACCTTAACATTGATAAAATCGCTTTAAATTACTTATGAGTAGAGAATAATTAGTTAATAGGTGGTGTATTTGAAAGAGTCAAGGCAAAAAGAACAAAGGAATGGGCAAATTAGTGAATGCATGACAGGGGGCCGGGGGTGGGCGTGGGGGCGGGGTATAGCAGCAACTGGCAAGGACGAGCTCGTGATCATAGGATTGATTCGGAAATGGCGAAATAAAAACAGTGAGAGATATTACGTACTGTGAACTGGCGTGTATTTTGTATGTGATGGATGAATTGTACGTCATCGAAAGCCGCGAAGGAAAGAAAGGAGCCTTATTTTGGATGCCTCCAAATGCCCCTCACGGGGTTTTTGGAGCTCCCTTTTCCCTCTTTCTCAAAACAGCCGTCACCTTTGTCTTCTACTTTTCTCCCTCTCTCTTTCAAATTCTCTCTTCTCTTTCCACACGTGCCATTCCCCTCCCCACCCTGATATCCTGGTACTCATACTTCCATCTCCTTACCTCGTCTTGAAGAAAATCCAGGAGCCACATCAAATTAGAATTAAATACCACATATATATAGTGAGTATACCTGTTAGTCCTTATGAAATTTTGAGTTGTTAAATCTTACCAGTTTAGCAGTAAATGATAATATTTAAAACATTGAAAAGGTACTATTATTTTGAAGATATATTTTATTATCAAGCCTATATATGTATGTATATTTATGTTGACTGGATATACGGTAATGATTTTCTACCATGTAAATGATCCAATAGGGTATTTTGGATTGTAATGGACATTAATGAACTGATTCGATGAAATATATATTATATTTATAATATCCAAATCCAGCAAAGATATCACGAGATGTTATCAGTATATATAGGAAGAGAGCAGTTGATTATATGAAAGTCAGTATTGCTTCTTGCTTGCAACATTGTCTCCATTCCTCAGTGACAAATCACGTACCCACCCCTTCACATGTGCGCCCATTAATCATTACAACAAAACAATTCACTCCATACATGTACACTGCTTCCACCTTTGTCTCTACCCACTCCCCACCTCCCTCCTCTCTCTGCCCTAATCAATTAATCAAAATTATACATATCTCCATCGTTTTAGGATTCCCACGAAATCAAGATTAATCTCTTCTTTAATTAATTCATGTCCTTAATTTAATTGTCTCCTCCAACTTCCAAAATCTTAATTTGCATCAAAGTAACCTTATCTTCCTCTCTCTCTCTCTCTCTCTCTCTCTATATATATATATATATGTATAAATATATGAATGAATCCACATATATAATTTCCACAGTAAATAAAGATCATCAGCCTGCGGTGGCAGGACTATCGAATTGTCGGGAAATGGGTAACAAATACTCACAATAATGATAAGAGGGCCAAAATTAAGTGAAATTTATAAAACTACAATATTAAAATGATTCCATTATTTTAATTAAACCTACCTTACCTATAGTCTATAGACCCTTAGGAAAGACAAAACTCCACCCTGTAATTTCTTTTCTTTCTTTCTTTCTTTTTGTTACAGAGAAAATTACAAATCTTCGTCAACATAACTCATCCATGAAGAAAGGAACAACTACCATGAGTTAGTGCTGTCCGACTTTCCATATTATTTGATCAATCGATGTAGAACATTAAAATTAAATTCTTAAGTCTAATTCTGATGGGGCTTTTTAAGAAACTAAACAAACCATTCCATGTGCAAATTAAGGAGGAAAAAGAAGAAGAAGAAAAAAAGAGCATCCATAATTGGTACTCGCTTGTTAGAGATACATGTAATTATTTAGGAAACAATACGATCAAAAGTGTAACTAACCATGATGCCCATTGCCGGGCAATTGTCATTCTTCAATCAAATCTTCATGTACTAAAAAGCACGTTGATTCTGTATGTTTTTTGCCATGTCGTCCAGTCGTTTCATTGCTGTAGTTGAAAGAAATATTGAAAAGAAATCTATCTTAGCCCTCAACTTGTATTGCGAGTCTTACTCACCTACTCCCATTCCCATCCTTATCCCCATCTTTCACCCATGTTAATTCAATCTTTTACCTTATAACCATCTCTGTAAAATAAATAAATAAATAAATATATATATATATAAGAAGTTAAGGTACTATCTTGATTGTGGAATTATGAATTAGATAATTAATTCATTCCATAATATTTGTTAAATTATTATTGCAGTGATAACACATTTTTGGATGGCTTTGGCATCAGAAGAATGAGCCAATATGTAAATCAGTACGCTGTTACCAAAGGTTTTGGAGTGGTCGAATATTCTGACTGCCATTAGTCACATGTTTCCCAATCAAAAAATTAAATTAAATAAATAAATAGTAAAATAAAATCAGAGGGACAACAGACTGTAGAACAAACCCAGAAGGCAACAGACCGCAAACAACCGCATCAAAACCCTAGTACTTGCCATCCATTTTTCTTTGTTTCTTTCCCCAACTAAAAGTCAAATTAATTAATAATCACAAGCAAATTCCAATGCAATTGGATTAGATAGCGAATAATACATAGACATTTATTTTTCCCACGGATATATTATTAGCCTACAAATCATTTTTATACATTTTAAAGAAAAAAAATAAAATTTCAATGTTATCTTTTAAATGAAGATTTTTTAAAAATATTTTACTGCCCACTTTTTCTAATAACCAACAAAAATATAGAAGGGAGAGATGAGAAAAGAACAGTAATCAGATCTGAGAAGGAAGAGAAAAATACGAAGGAAAAAAAAAAGAGAGAATAAAAGAATAAGAATTTTTTTAAAAAAAAAATTTCTGATATGGTTACGAGTAATAAGATTCAATAGAAGTATTACCTTAATATGTGAGGGAAAAAAAAAGGCCGTTAATATGAAAATGGAACAAAGAAAAATTATGAAAATATATCTAGAACTTCATGTCATCTCATGTCTATTAATGAATGTGCATCGCTAAAAGACCATCTCCCATGGATCTCAATAATTAATTTATTATCTTTAAAAGAATTTCAAACTAGGTTACCTTATAGTACATACTATATAGTCTAGATTTAGAACAACAAAAAGGAATTTATTTTGGGAGATTTAGAGAGTCAAATATATTCAATACGTATTTGGTCAAATAAAATGTATAATAATTAAATCATTTGAAATTGAATAACAAAAATTCAACACAATAATAAGAAAAGTTATAACATTAAGAATTGAAAATAACAAAACAAATATATGATGTAGTAGAGAGTGATTACCCAATAGATTTGGAGTCTTCTATGTATACTGATCAATATTGGCATGGATGCTTAATTCTAAGAAAACTCTGTGGAGTTAATTTAATGTGACAATTATTTTAAAATAGAATCAGTAGTCCATAGCCAGTTTTAGGTATCCGAGACAACATGTATTTCTATGCATGTGCCTTTCATGATTATTATATTCCATAATGCAGTAGAGTTTACCGTATATATATAGAGAGAGAAAATTCTAGCTTGGATAGAGAAAGAAATGAAATACAACAAAAATAACATTCATGGCACCAAAAAGCTTAGAGGTCCAACGCCCTTCTCCTGATCTTCTATTACATTCTGTGTATTACATGTATGTGGGTTAAGTCAATGAAAAAAAAAAATTTTTTTAAAGAAATCAAGTACTTCTAAGGTAATTTATTTTATTAGGAATTAATTTATAAAATATCTCTTAAATGATAATTAAGAGATAAGTATAACAAGGAGTATAAAACAAATTGTATAATAATCAAAAACAGCTTTGGATTCTAAATCACGAGCAACATCATTTTTTTCTTTCAGTGGTCTGTTATGTTTTGAAGGATGGATTAATACTACAGAATTCCTTTGCATAGTATATCTTTTCTTCTTTTTTTTTTTTTTTTTGCTGTTGTTTTGAGGTCTGTATTATGTGATCCTTTGTGATTTGCAAAAACATAGTTCACATGACTTGCTAGCACTTCGGGAAAGTACGTTCACGTGAAAACAAAAGACAAATCAAAACAAATTTGTTTAAACCACAACATTATAGATGTGGCAATGAAAGTATTTGTTCTTTCTGTATTCAATTCGCAACAAAACACACAGCAACAATCACAAGATATAGACAACAAAGTTGAAGCTCAAATTGGACCATGGAATGGCAGAAAATAATGATAACATACAAAAAGGACATGATCAGCAAACATGGACATATTTGACCCAGCAAGATTTCCTATTAAGTTTACAAGCTTAGCAACATTAGTATAGCAGACGATTAGGAAACATGATGAAAACGAACTCACCTCAGCCACAAAGCATGAGAGACAATCTGTAATGTTATTTGTGAACTCAGAAAGCCACAGCTACAATTCTTGATTTGGTTCTGGACTAGTTGTTCAAATCGAATGCTATCACTCTTCATGCTTAGTCTGGAATGATTTTGCTGTTGGCATAAAAGTTTCCCTACTGCAAACAATAACAAACAAATACAAAGTTTTTTTTTCCTTTTTGCTTCTAAGAATTATGATTAACATAGAAATGCAAGTTGGATCATGTGCAAACAACTGAAAAGCCTTCGGTGATGACTGGGAAGAAGACTGGAGAAAGCTTTTGATATGGAAGTAGAAGAAACACATCCATCACACATATCTTTACAACAACAGAAAACTCAAAGGAAATCCAAGTAATTGGAATTAGTTAGCTAGTAATCTAGATAAACCAGAAGAACGGCCAAAATTTGGAGGATGGTAAAATAATACACTAAGTTGAGAACTGATGAACTAATGTCATGAACATATTGCCTATGAGCCTGTGTTGGTCTTATTCATCAGTCTTTGCATTGTTAGATTTTGCATATCAACCTATATATATATATAGAGCCGAATATAAAGATTATAGAGCCGAATATTTTGCTATCTAGATAGATTGTGGAGCAGGATCATGCTTGTGTAAATCAGATTGTTTTCCAAAGAATTATAAGCAAGATTTAAACCTATTAAAGGTAGAGATATTTCTAATAATATAATAAATCTAGATAAAGGAATAAAAAGACCTATAATATTATTAGGATCATTTTTGATAAAATGTCCTCCATTTTATTTATATAATACTAGAACATATATTTTACTGGGAAACAATTTTTTACAATTATTTCATAAGATTACTTTCGATACTACGTTAAATCAAGTGATATTTAAAACACCATGTAAACATCTAATAGCAATAAAAAGATTAAGTGCTTATCATAAGAATCTTCTTATTAGATTTCAACCCTGCACAGCCAAGCGTAGTGATATTGGATACAAATAAAAACTAGAAATGAAAGATAAAGATAAAAATATTAGGGTAACACCCATAAGATATTATCCAAACGATCCGGAAGAATTTCAAAGACAGATACAAGAACTAGTTAATCAAAAATTGATTAGAGCAAGTAAATCACCACATAGTTCACCAACTTCTATGGTTAGAAACCATGCAGAGATAGTGAGAAATAAAGCTAGAATGGTGATCAAGTATAAAAAGCTAAATGATAATACTATATTTGATGGATACTTTCTACCACATAAAGAAAGGCTGACAAATTGGACAAATAATAAAAAAATATTTTCTAAATTCGATTATAAAAGTGGATTTTGGCCAGTAAAGATGCACAAAGATAGTATCCTGTACACTGCATTCTCTACTCCACAGGGACACTACGAATGGCTAGTAATGCTATTTGGATTAAAAAATGCACCATAGATATTTCAAAGAAAAATGGATAATATATTTAAAGATTATAATTTCTTATTTGTTTATGTTGACGATATCAGGATGCATATTTCTCGATTTCTAAGGCACAAAGATCAGCAATCTTGACAGCTCCACAAGAGCCACACAGTTGAAAGTTTACAAGGCAATTAAAGAAGATGATTGTTCTGATGCAAATGAATGCCTCAATAGTTTTGCTCAACAGGGAAGATGACAAACTGACAATCATGAGAAAAGGGTACCTGTACTTAAGATTCTGTCATATAAAAGCATATCAAAATCAGAACCAATTGAGTAAGATACTCTCAGGAAAACCTGTTTACAAACCAACAAGAATGGTAAAAGCACAAGAACAGCTTGATTTGGAGATTACACAAAGAGTGAAAAAAAGAGGAAAAAAGGAAAGGATGGGGGCATTTTCCTAACAGTTAAACCCACTACAAAGAAAATATAATTGAAAAAACATCTTTAATAAAAGAGTTCAATATTGAATCTAATACTGGTGGTACCCCCAACTCACATTCAACTTGATACTTGGTTCTATAAGCTACATCTACTCAAATTTGTATCCAAGTTTAGAATTTTCCCTAAACTATTTACATTTCTAAGCATCTAAAGTGCGAAGGTAGCTGCCAAGGGAAAAAGGGTTTCTAATTGCATTATAACTAAGCATGCATATCTGACATACTGAATATCATCTCTTGGAAAGTTTATCTAAATTAATGTTGATGGGATAACTTCATTGGTAAATTTGCTTATTGGAGAGCAAAGGGCATTTAGAGAATGATTTATTAGGTTGTAGTCATGATCCAAGACAGTTCCTTCATCATCACACGTCAAAAAATTATGATATCTGAAAATAATTCATGAACAAGTAGAAAACCATACCAAAATTCTGAAGTGTTCAGTGAATCTGTGCTTCATAAGATGTTCATTGATCGACATTTGTTCTCAACCCTAACATAGCATATGAATAGGGCTGTGGCAATAGGTAGCACAAGATCTTCATATTCTCTTTGACCAATATTGCATTTTCCTGCAAACCAATGTGTTGTACTTGGATTCCTTGAGTTCATCAAGCATTGGGTGTCCCAGACGATAATCCTCCAACAAAAATTCTTATCTTTAAGAACTTGGAGAAATCTCTTATCTCAAAATATAAAACTCAATCCTCACTGTGCAAGGCATATTTTAGATCAGGTACATGACCATATAGCTGTAACATTTTTCTTAACTCTGCTAACTTGAGATATATCTCATCCTTGTGAGGGTGCTCCTGATCTCCAGCATAAAATGTGTGGACTCTACTTTTCAAAGAAATGCTACTACAACCTGGTTCCTTCTTAACACCCTGTTGTTTCATTACCTTCCTCCATTGAAGTCCATCTCTGGAACTCCCTCTTTCCATGAATGTGTTGGACAAAAGAACATATGCAGCTGAATATTTAGGTTGGGTGGAAAGAATCTTCATGGCTGCTATTTCTCCTAACTCAACATTGCCATGGATCCGACAAGCTGCTAACAGTGCCTGCCAAACCATTTCATCTGGTTGAATTGGCATTGCTTTTATAAATTGAAATGCTTCATTGAGATGGCCAACACGACCAAGGAGGTCAACAATACAAGCATAGTGTTCCATTTGTGGCTCCAAATCATATCTTTCCATCATAGAATAAAAATACTCGAGACCTTCTTCTACCATACCTGCATGGCTACAAGCGAACAAAACACACAGCAAAGTAACTGCAGTGGCTCTAATATTCAAGTTTTCCATTCTCCTAAAGAGTCGAAGTGCATCAGTGGCACAACCATGTTGGGCATAACCTGATATTATGGCAGTCCATGACACTACATCCGGTCGGGATATGAAATCAAAGACCTTCCTAGCCTCTGTTAAGCAACCACACTTAGCATACACATCAACTAAAGCACTACTTGTACAGTTGTCTGCATCCAAGCCACATTTGTAGATAAGGCCATGGAGTTGTTGACCAAGATCAAGATAACAAAGACCAGCACATGCAGAAAGAATAATAGAAAATGTAAACTCATTCGGTCTACAACCTTCTTCCCTCATCTGAAAAAAGACAGTGACCGCTTCTCCCCATGCAGAACACTGACAATATGTACCCACCAACACTGTCCAGGACACCAGATCTTTCTGTTTCATCCCGTCAAAAACTTTCCTTACATCTTCAGGAGATTTACATTTAGAATATGCATCTGCAATCGCATTTTCGATACTTAGCTCTGTTGAGTCACACCCAGACTTCATAGACTTCAGCACCATTGCATGAACCTGCCTCAAAATCTGCAAAGACTTCAAATCCGCAATTGCATCAAATACACTACAATAAGTGTAGACATCTGACTTTATATTGTTTTGACACATTTCAATATATAGATTTAAAGCTTCATTGCTATGTTTACAGTCTGAATAGCCACCAATCATAGCATTCCATGGCATATTTGGTCTACATTGAGAAAAGTTTCTGTCAAAAACAGAACGAGCATCACATAAAGCACTGCATTTAGAGTACATATCAATTAATGCAGTGCCCACACGGACATTAGACTCCAAATTCGATTCAGAGACACAGATGTGAACCTGTTTGCCCTTACCAATATCACCTAACATCCCTACCACCTTTAAGACACTAATGAAACTGTAAATATCTGGGGAAAATCCATCCTTCATCATCATGAGAAAACAGTTGAAAGCTTCCAAATAAAGACCATTTGCTGAAAGTCCTGATATCATTGCATTCCAGGAGACATCATTATGCTCAGTCATGTTATTAAATACCTTTAGTGAATGCTCGACTTCTCCCAACTTTGCATACATGCTTACAAGTGAAGTACTAACAATAACATGTGCACTAAAGCCTCTTATAATAATCTGAGTATGAACCATTTCACCCAAATCAAGACGATTCAAACCTATGCATGATTTTACGATTGCTGAAAATGCAGATGCATCTAATTCTGTTCCACATTCCTGCATCTCAGAGAAATATTTAAAACTGTCATTAAGGAACCCATTCTCTGCACATCCAACAATCATGACTGTCCATGAGAAAACATTTCTTTTTGACATGGTAGTAAATACCATCCGAGCTAAGTCAAAATCTGAGCATTTTGAATATGCATGCATGACATGATTCAGAAGCACCAACAAGTTATCATCCGAAAAAAAACATTTCAATATATGCCCATGTATTGCCTTTGCTTCTATTAGTGAACATTCTTCAGCACAGTGATGCATAAGATTAACAAGTTCCTGGACTTGAGTCCTAAAATTTTCACGACTAGACTTGAGCAGTTTTCCCCGAGAGCAAATATTCCCTTTTGTGGGGTTTTGAAATGACAGACAATCTATCAATTTTCTGCCCTGCAAGAAATTATTCCAATTGCTAATATTAATTCATCAAATGCATTAAAGAAAATGGGCAATACCAGTGAAGGAATGTCACTGTGATATAGAAGAGCCAGATGCTGTAAATCTAAATAAGCAGTTGAGTCTAGTTGTAATTGTTAATATAAAGGGAATTAGGAAGAAATATCAACAGCCTAAATGTTCAATCTGCAGAAGATGCTAGTAACAAGAAAGTACACTTGTTCTTCTGTCTACGTGCATGAGAGAGAGAGAAAGAGCGAGACTTACTCTGTCCTTTGAAATGGGGGTAAAAGTGTTAAAACAGAAATGGTATCCCGGATACCTATATTTTGAAGATAAGTATGTCGTGGTAGGTGAAACTGCAAACATTTGGAACATGAAGTGCACTATTCATTTGCGTTAACCAATTTGCTCTGTCACTCCATTGAACAGGTTGCTTTGCCTATAAAGAGCACAGAAAAGTCACACACATTATCAGCAAACAAACCGCCTCTCTGGGACACAAATTACCGAATTCTTTTTAAATGTCATTCCAACAAAGAGAATGAAAAATCTATGTCAACAACTGAAAATTAGAGTCAACGGACCAGCAAGTATAGAAAAAATGCACAAGATTAAGTTCTTGTAACTGAATTCTGAACTTCATCTCTCAAATAATTTAATTTGTTTAACGGGTAATACAAAGTTAGGCTAACATCTAAGGTACTCTACATGACTTGAAGATAAGGCATGCAGTACAGACACACCCTCACAGATTATAACATTTTCTAAGCTGCCACCACTGTCAAGGCCTGATAGCTAGCGGCCTTACGGAACCAAACCATGAAGTTTTCCAAGTCAAGTATATGAAAAAACAATTCAAAGAAACATGTGCAAGCATGGTAAAATCAACCGGACATCACCCCTCCACATATTTTCTGTCCTATTTTCTACTCTTTTCTTGTGCTATTGTTCCACTTAGCCACTTATAGTTTGATGAACAGATCCCATTCACAGGGTTGGTCACTAGCAGAAGGAAGCTTCGAATACTTCAAAATTAATACAGATTACATTGGAACCCCACATTTCAATGTACCTAGTTACATGATGTGAACACTTCTAAAGGAAGTCAAAGGATGGGAATGTGAGACTAATTCCAATATCCAACTTTAAAAGATTGATTTAAATTCCTACCCATCAAAAAGATCAGCATATTAAACCAGAAACAAATGCCACATTATGGTCACCAGACGATCAACCAATTCATACCAGCCAAAAAAAAAAAAAAACTAATTACCCTCACTCTCTCCCTTCCTGAGAGCTGGATTCAATCTCAAACACAAATCAGAAGAATGGCGAACATATAACACACATACACAGACATAGGGAGCAGGATGCACTCGTATAGTGTGAATTTGTGTATCCTTGCTTTCCCAAGTCAACATGTGACTACATTCATACACAAAAAAATGGACGAAAGCTATTTTTCAATTGATCTATAAGTCACTGTAACAGTACTAATAATAAGTGCAAGAACAAATTTAAAACAATCGTCAATCGCCAAGGTTAAATTCACACTAGTTAACTAAATCTATGCATCAGTTTACATAAAAATATATATATACATAATACATAGCCACAAAATTACAACAAAACCCAATGTATGAATAAATTTGAATTTCTACCCAAATGTACGAATAACAATAAAAATAGGTAGGAAAAAACAAAAAGGTGAGGAGATTACATGGGAAAGAGCGGAGAACAGCAGCGGACTCCATCGGAAGCGAAAGAAAGAAAACACGGCAGAAGCTTTGATCTCTGAAAAATCGACAGAGAAATGTAGGCCGTGGGGAAGGGAAAATCGAGAGAACTTTATATATTGAGTTGAGCACAGAGGAGTGGTTGTGAAAGTACTTCGAAAGGTCCCGCCCCCTCATTAGTTTCTTCATCCAAGCTTAGACACACACAGTTGCTTTGCTTTTCTGTTCGCTAACAGGCGGACCCACTAGTCTATCTACTCTGCCTTTGTCCTGCGCCACCTTATTTATTGAAGTGTACCCCCCTCTGGCCCTTCCATTTTTTCGATATTTTTTCCTTTTAGGGACTCTGCTATCTGAAATTTTCATAAACAACTCTATATTTTTAGAAATGAGAATTCTGGTGCATAAAATTTCAATATAATTTTAAAAGGTACCTTTTAGTTTTCTAGTTCCCAGAGTCTGTCTCTTTATAAAAAGTAACAAAATTAACATACTTTAAAATTTTTCAATACATGTATTAGCATTTTTAAAATTAATTTATTGATGTAAAGTGATAAAAAGGTTTCTTTATCACAAAAAATGATCACATTTAAAATTTAAGGATTTTTTGAGAATAGAAGTTAATAGCTATAATGCATTTGTCTTCTACTCACTAAATAAAAATTATTTTTAGTAATATTTAAAACACATTATTCCAGGTATCTAATACTTCATCTTATCCCTTATTATAAATTGCTAACCATTATAAAAAATTAGTAATACAAACTTAAATTTTATTGAAGGTTACTACTCTCTCCTTCACTAAATATAAATCAATAACAATCATTTTGAAACTCTTTTTTTCTTAAAATTTTCACTAATCATCCTTTTAAAATTGTGGATATTATTTCACGAGTATATTATTGAAGGATTAATATAGAAAAAATACATTTAAATAATTAATTAATTAACTATAATGACTTATAATTAATGATAAAAAAAATTAGAATAACTTATATTTAGTGACGAAAGGAATATATGAGACTGAAAATAATAGACTATACTCCGGGAAACAAAAAATTGCCGCAATTAAACAAGGGAAATCATGGTGGGCTCTAAAAGTTGGAATCACCATAATCACAATCTTCATCTAATCAAGCTAGTGTAAGATGGACTCCCCTAAATTCTGCTCTCCTGGTTTCACTATAAAGTGATCTGTGTTTCTTCGGCCAGCAGTTTACCAAATCCATCCTTTAATCTCCATTCCATGGTTTTCCCCAAGGCATGTTTGTCCACTATCCAGCAAACATTATCACCATATTCATCACCAGCAATCCCTCCTTGAATTGTGAACGGGAGATGGGCACTGGAATACCTGTTCTTGAACCAAGCCTTGGGCTGGAGCAGTGAAATCTTGGAAGGCTTTGAAGGGACGACCTCCTTTCCATCACCAGTGCCGTGGAGAAACCACTTCAGCATCGCACTATTTCCGTGAAACTGTTTGCTCGAATTTCCACAGCCTCAAGCTCATTGTCATGGTCTCCTATGAAAAATTTAGTCCAAGAAAGGGATTTGGTCTGCATGGTTCAAGTTAGATGCAACTATATCTGTAATGGGAAGTGCTTTTCTGCAGCCCCTGGACCCCTCTTAATCATCAATGTTTCACTCATGAGTCTGATTACATCACACCTGATTCAAGAAATTGTTAATGCAATACTTGAAATTAAGTGCAGTTCTTGAATCATAGGTAGAAATTCTAAAGATTAGTTCAAGAGGGTTGTATCTTATGTTGTCCACGTTGACCTCTATTCAATCCACTTCTCCCAAATAATCAATTTGTAATTCAGTTGGATCATGCCCTCAAGTTGGGGGTAGTTAAGAGAGAATAGTAACTGATCATTGGCTGAAACATAACTGGAATTTTCAATTTCCATGGCTATTACAGGACAGTATGACTGAACTTTCCATAAGCCAAATACTGAATTTGAGTATGAAAACTGGAGAGATGAAGTTCTAATTCTGTGGTGTTCTGATTTGAGCTAGTGAGTGCAAGATTGGGCAATTTTTGTTTTTGGGAAAGGGACAATTTTAAACATCCCAAAGAGAAATTTGGGCATTTAATTTTGTAGAGTTGTAATTAAAAAATTGAAACTAATTATCATTCATGTTGTAAAAAAGACAGTAAATAAGCAAAAACAATCTAGAATGAAATTCAATTCAATAATCATGAGAAATCGCAAAAGCTTATGGGATCAGGTTTAAATTGTCAAACAGAAATCTTAAATCTCAAGCACATTTCATTTGTAAGACTCATGCAAAATAAGAGCACTAATAGAATTTCACCTTAGTTGGTCTTAAGCAAGATTTTCAAGATTACCATGCGATGGTAAACAGATTCAAAAATTCCTTAAAATCACCGTAGGATAAGTACCAAAGAGCTACGAGCATTAAGATGGAACATGACAACTCACCAACTATGAAATTGATTTTGCTCGGCACCGGAGAATTGATTTTCAGCTTTTGCTTCACCTGAAGTCCCGTCATCTCTCCAATCTGGTGTATTAGCATAAAAAAGAATATCGAAATGATTTTGCAAACAGAACAATGGGAAATAATAATAATAATAATAACAATAGTATATTATTATTAATTGTAGGGTCTCTTTATAAATTTCTTTTCAATAAAAATACATATTTTTTGTTACCTTAGCTACCAAAGATTGAATATCAGAAGACCTGAATTCTTCATCAGCAAATGCAATGGATGATTCAGTTTCCTTCAACAACAGTATGAGCAGGAACAGCAAACACTCCCTCATGAGCACCTGCACCACTCTGCATTTCCTTCTCATCACTGTCTGTTGAAACTTCAGAATGCAACTGCCTCCAATGGAACCATTTCTTACACATGATTTTTCCAATTCAGTTTTCTGCTCATGAGACTGTCGAAGGTGCAAATCTGAAGCAATTGTCTCCATGCGTCCATCCTTCTGTCTTGTATACATAATTTGCAAATGGTCATGGAAAATGTTACAAGGAAGAAAACTGGTTGTCTTTGCTGGCACAGTAGAGTCTATGTCTCAGCATCCCATGTGTCTTTGGAACCTTCAAAATGATCATCGTGTTTATGAGGCTCTTAGCATCCCATAAATCGGGAGAAGCGTCACAATGCTCAAAATGCTTAGCATGTTTTTCACATTCATCCACATTCCATTTATCCTCAGAAGCTTGAAAATGCCCAGTTAAGGCTTTCTGGAGAAGGTGCAACACTGTTAATTTCCCAATTAATATTGGAAATATATGCTACTAGCAAAGATGCTGAAGCCTATCCATTCAAAGTAATCTTAAACATTTCTTTCTGTACTGTATCAGAAGCTGCAGATTTTTTAAACAATGAACTTCACGACCTATCTGGGAGAATCATTCAATTGACCAAGCAAAGATTCATATGGCTTTTCACATGGCTGATTCATTTCTTCGAGAAGCCCATCTGACCTGTCCTATATCCACTTTATGCCGCTGATCAAATGTATCTTCAGCCACTGCATCTTTAGCTTGAGCTCATACCTCATCACTAGCTGAGCTGGGCATACCATTCAGAAGTGTGTTCCACCTAACTGTATTGGGTAAGGAAGGAGCAGGATTGGACAATGGTGAAGATCAAAAAAAGATCTATCAATTTACAAGTTTGAGATCGGTCTAGCTCAAACCAAAATAGAGACTCCTCATAGTTATCAGCCATTATAGGACCGGACTCTTCTTCTCGCAAAGCACAACACTGCTTCCTGACATGGATGTGCACCTTTCAAAGGAAAATTTGTTAAACTAAGTATTCAAATCAAAAAAAGGAAAAAAAAAAGTCATTATCCAGGATCTTTTAGACAACTAACATCAGAAAAATCAAAAGATGGGGGGGGGGGGGGGGGGGGTGGA
>JAOXNR010000022.1:2044541-2066046 GCA_028571225.1 Parsonsia alboflavescens
TCTTCTGTCTAGTGAAACTTTGCAGAGTGCCTCTGCACGGAGACGTAGCCCTGGTTGGGTGAACTTCGAAAACAAATTTTTTTTTCTCTCTGTCATACTTGTTCTTTGTCTTCCTTGCTGTGAGTGATTCATTGCAGGTTGAAGAAGTTCACACAAGAGGATAGTTATCCCAACAAGTTTGATATGATGGTCTTCCAGCAAAAGGTCATATTTGTAGTTCCGAAAAGAACCGTGTGCAAGGATGGTCTCTAATTCCACGGTCAAGGCTCCTTTTTGCCTCGCCGCTTCTGCCTATCCAAAACCTGAAATGGGTTCAGTCCATTATGTATGGTTAATTCTCTGCCTCTGTTGGGAATTGGTTGAGGTTGGAGACCCCCATGGCCATGGTGGTGGGATGTTGCCTGGAGTAAGGATCATAACATTTAGTTAAATGCTTCCTCGCCTAAGTCCTTGATGCTCTGACTTCGGTTTTGTGTTTTAGAAGAACATTTTGGTGTGTTTGTCAATTGTCATTAAAGCTTAATTGTGTTAATCATTGACTATGTACTCTGCCATTTATCTACTAATTCATTACATTTCTAGTGATATTTTGATCTCAGGAAAACTTGCTGCCCTTGTTAATTGTTGCATGTCAAATTTCTGTGTATATATAAATATAAATATATATAAGATTTTACTAAGGTGCGCTATATATATATATATATATATGAGTGCATATACAAATGCATGCATTATGATTCTTTTATAGGTTTACAAGTAGTATCTGTCATAGAATATTAAATTTACATGTTTATTGAAGCCTGCAAGGATGGGGTACGGACTTAGGCAAAAAAGCTATTACTCACCCAGCAAAGAACCATTAGATACATGAAGTTTTTAGTGGCAACAGCCTCAGAGAAGATTGAGGATTTAGAAGCTACTGGAAACATTGGAACTCCTTTTGAGAAGACAAAAATAGTAGGAGCTTATACTCTAGCTGTCATGACACCTTGCATGAGTCTTTATGCTTATATAGGCAAAGAATTGTTTCGTCTGCTTGACGATGAAATTTATCATCCCCACAAGGGTTGGATTAAACTTCTATGCTTCTGAAGCTTTTCCGGTCAACTCTCAATTGTGTGTTTGCCAAATTACTATTTTGAGAATACATTACGATGCCTTTTCATTATTTTTATCTTAATTTAGAAATCAGCACTGCAAACTGAGGACTTACCCGATAAGTGAAGTGTATCCCAGACTAGTGAAGAGCTTGAACTCATTGAAAACCTCGAGGTTGATTCAATAACTAAGTAGTCCAACTCAAGTTACAGTATTTGATGGTAGAGGTTTTCATTGCAGTTCCTCAAACGATTTACAATTGCACTCTAGAAAGTCTAGTTTTAATATATATCTCTCACACACATCTAATATCTACTCGTACCGGACAACTCTAGTTCAATTATTGAAAATTGCTGGTCTACTCATTTTTTGATGTTGGTACAATAATACCTTTATTTATTAATTGCGATTATATGATGAAGCCTACAAAACTCCTAATTTTATTTCTACAAAATCATGCAATTAAGTGTTGGGTTAGGAATAGCTTTTCTGCCTAAGTCCATACCCCATTCTCTGATAGATGCTACTTGTAAACCTATTAGCTGATGTTCTTCGGTATATTGATTTGATAAAACTTTCGATGCTTTTTCTCAGATTAGCTGAGGACATCCATGGAATTTGATCAGGTTTTTGGGCTGACACGACGGCAATTTCTGTCAAGACCACTATTGAATGAAGAACGGTGTTGCATATCACGTGTACGCACGTGGTTCAATCCAAGAGGGTAAGCCAAAGATATGAATAAAATTCAAATTGAAGACTTTTATTTTTTATACTCATCACTCCACTTATTGAAATATATACAAAATGATCATTGAATCAACCCAATCTCTTCTATGATTCTAATTCAGTAGTTAAGATCGATCGACTGATATTTATTTAAATAACTCAATCTCTTCTAATACATTTATAGTATGATATTCTTCACTATGATAAAAATTTTACACATTTATAAACTAAATCATAGGGATATTTTGATTTTCATGACACATACTATAAGGTTGCAACCGTGAAAAGCTTTCTTAATTCTTTTTCACTTATTAAATGAGCCACCCAATCTCTTTCCTAATTTTGCAGTTAAGATAGATGAACTGATCTTTTATTTAAATAACCCAATTATAAATTGGGCTGACTTTTATGAAATCTGCGGTTAGAAAGCCCATGGAGGAATCTAGCCCAATCAATATATTAAACATTTATATTTTAAAATTATAAATTAGTTAAATAAAACTTTTTACAGGTTTAAAATATTTTATCATATCTTCTATACCATCTCAAAGATAATAATATATTTTCCAAATAAAGATGAAGTATATCTAAGATTTAGTCTTTTTTTTTATTATTTTATAAATAAAATATATTTATAAAAATATACATGTCTAATTATTATTAGTAGTGTAGAAGATGAGATAGAAAATATAACACAAGATTGGGAGTCTATTTTATAGGCTTTGCAGTACTTCTTCTACATCATCTTCGATATTACCCTATAAAATAATACTCTCTCCCTCCGGAATTAAATGTTCCACTTTGACTTCATTAAAAATTAATAAGTGTATTTGATTTTTATATAGTTTATTATTTTGCCCTTCTCCTCCCTTGTATTAGTATCATCACATTTAACTTAATAATTGTAAATCCTTAAAGTTATGAGGGAGTTAGTGAAACCTTACATAAAAAAAAAAAAAAAACTTATTTTAGAAATGAAATATTCAATTCCGAACATATAAAATGAAAAATGAGTCATTCATTTATTTTTGGAGGGAAATATTACCCAATTTAAATAGGGTGCCCTTAGAGTTTAGTAGCAGATTTTAGTTTTTTATTAGCTTTAATTGAACTATGTGGACAATAATACTTGACTCTTCTACTTCTTAAAAAATGGTCAAAATAACAGAATTTTGATGAAATTACTTTAATTCTCCTTAATGATCAGATATTTAGATTTACAGCTAATAACTATATAGAAAATAATAATGCCTACTTCTAAATAATTAGGTATATAAACCCCAACTTTTTTTGTTCTTTTATTTTTTTAAATATTTTGGGCTCTATGGGTCCAACCTTGTTAAAACGAGTCCAACCTTATATCAAGTTGGGTATAAATAGAGTTGGAGAAGGGTTGACCCATAAAAAATGGGCTCAAGTACCCTTAACAAATTAACTCACGATGAGAGACTGGGTTAGGGTGTCCCGTCACTATTAGAGTTATCAATTGGGCTGGACTTCCAGTACTATCCCATAATTTAAAATGATTGAATTTCAAAAATCCAATCCTAATAACATCCAAAGCTTTTTAGCCTGACCCTTAAGGGTCGAGGATTGAGGGAGGGACGGGTCAGGTCGGTCATTAGGGTCAAAGTTTTTTTTTTAAAAAAAAAATTTTAAATCTGGAACTGTGAAATGTTTTGCTCACTCTAACTTTCCTCACACTACTACAGTTGTCAATAGAGATTTACAGCCTGTAATTTAAATTATACTTAGTGGCATAAGCAGTAGTTACTGTAAAATGTTTTGCTAGAAATATCCTTCATCTAAACATGATTTAGACTTTGGAGCTGGGAACAAGACATTATAATGTGTCTTTGGAGAACGATGGAGATAAAATAGTCTCGCTTCATTAGGATTTTTTATCAATTATAATGTCTGATTTTACCTTCTCATTTAGTAATACATTGAGTTATATTAGTACAATAGAGACATATATTTGGAGGGTACATTGATACCTTGAATTGTATATTAAAAATAATAATAATAAAAATAAAAAAAAAACAAAAAGGACTAATCCGTCCCGGCCCTTGACCCTCTGGAGTTGGGACTGGACTGAAGTTTTAGTGACCCTCAAGGAAAAAGGACCAACCCGTCTCGACCCAAATGTTTAGCCCTTCTTGGTTGGGGCCAGGTCGATCCCAATTGACAGCTCTAGTCTCTATCAGTGCAGCCGTGGAAGAATCTTCCAGGACGCAATAGGTAATGCGTCCTCTTGGGCCGAACAGAGAGATCGTAAAAAGGGTTAGAACTGGTAAAAAGAATTCCTAGTGGGTTCTTAAGAGAAATGAGTTGAAAGGTGTTGGCGACTTTCTGGGAGTGGAGAGAAGTGTGAAGAGAGTGTGGAAAAATGCGCTTGATAATAGCAAGGAGGTTCGGCACCGTAAGTCAAGCTTTTATCTTTTGAAATCTCCCGAGCTTTATCCAGTTAATGATTTCTAACTTGTTCTGATCGAAATTGAGTGCAGCACTTGTTTAGAAGAGACCCCGTTCATCTTCATTCTCAGTCTCGCAGATTTTCTTCATTCCAAAGCAGAGGTATTTATCCTTTTCTCCTGCAGTTTATTATTATTATTATTATTATTGATTTTTTTTTAATTTTATTTGGGTATACACGCATCGAATGATGTAAAAACCTTCGATTTCTTTATTGAGATTTCTAGAGAAGCCTTTGGTTTATTAAAACTCTCTATTGCTACCCTGCCAAATGCTTTACTCTGCTCTGTGAACCAAACTCTGTAGCAGAAATATTCACTAAACTGATTTTCAGCAGTTGAATACTCTATAATATATAATGAGTAAGCTTGGTTATAAATCATACTCTTGAATTCTTTTAAAAAGAAATTTAAAGAAATAAGAAGCCCTAAATCATGACTTCTATAAACATTTCCTGCTCTACATGAAAGGCTTGAGTACATATGCTAGATATGGGTAGGGATGAACCCTTTAAGGCAATTTCCATCCATATTCCCTTCTCCATTTATAGAAAAGATATAGTTTTGGTCTATGCTATGGAGATTGAATTTTCACGGTGTTTCATCTGGAATGCTTAGATGGCATTTTTTTAAAAAAAAAAAAATTATTTCATGTAGTATATAAATTATATGTATATGCTTTTTTTTTCCTTTTTTGAATTCTGTGTTATATGTCTTCAGGCAGATTCCTCTTTTCTTTCAGTTCTAGTAAATCAATTGGATTTGTAGAAATATTATATCCAGCATTATGGTGCATCCTGAATATGCATAGTCTTTACAGGTCTTTTTTTTTTTCTTTCTTTCTTTTTTAAATCTTCTCATCCTGTTCTATATGTGCACATTCTCTGAACTCTAGATGAAAGATCTATTGAAGAGGAAGCAGAAAGGAAAATTGGATGGCTGTTGAAATTGATCTTTGCTGGGACAGCAACAGTTGTGGCTTACCAAATCATGCCTTATATGGGTATCTTATAACAACAAAACAAAAAATGCCCTTGCCTACCGCCTTATACTTTTGTTGTATGGTTCTGATTTTCTTTGATTTTTTGCAGGTGATAATGTGATGCGGCAGTCTGTGTCACTTTTACAAGTCAAGGATCCCCTATTTAAAAGAATGGGAGCTTCAAGATTAGCTCGCTTTGCTGTAGATGGTAAGCGACTGCAAAATTATGCTGTATTTTTTGTGCAAGTGACTACTCTTCATATAACCCAAATTTGATGGGATGACAATGTTAAGATCATGGATCAGTCATTCCAACCTGGTTAGCTAATTAGATTTTCTTATCTACACTTTTCAAGCTTCTGTACCAGGCATCTTGTTTATGTTAGCTCCGGTTCATTTATTTCCAACACCAGGACCTTGTTAATTCTGTTGGTGATTGACTTATATCCATTCATGGTTTTTCTATCATTTATGTTTTGCCTTCACTTGTAATTTGTTCAACTGATAACTAAGTTGCATAGTTACAAATACTTACGAGCAGAGTTGGCTACATTTAGACTAATCTGCATCTTTGCCAGCAGCAGGAGTTATACTGTTACTGAGTTGGTCAGTCCAGATGAAAAGTATTGATGCCTTTGTGGTGCCTAATATATCCTTTGGCTTTTCTGCTTAATATCAGATGAAAGGAGAATGAAAATAGTTGAGATGGGTGCCATTCAGGAGCTTCTGAACATGTTGGAAACCGCTAGAGATGACCATACTCGGATGGAAGCACTGAAGGCACTTGATGCCATCTCAAAATCAGGTTAGAACTGTGTTTTCAGTAACTTTTCTAATTGTTCATAGCTAGATAGAATGTTTATTGTTCAGTAATCAATCACCACGGCTATAGAGCTCCAAATGACCGTATCTGCAGTCTAAAAGCTGCTTTGGGCCACTAGCTGCCAAGAAGTAACATAAGAATGTGTTTCACCTGGAATAGCCATGAGTATTACTGGTGTCAGGCATAAATGATGGAAGCGCATTGTATGATGAAAAACTTTGTTTACATGATGGTATAACGAGATAACTCTGTATTGCATTTTTTATTTTGAGTTGAGTGTAAAAAAATTAAAGTAAGAGCACAATCACTTTCCTTCTGCAGATGTGTCTGTCTTCTCATTTTGCATGTTTTGAAAACATAACAGAATAGAACATATTTTGGTCCTTTGATCTTTGCATGTCCTGTATTATTGGCTTTTGGGTGTATTAGTATCAACTCTAGTATTTTACTTAAGAAATATGTTCTTTTCTGCGTTGAAACAATAACCATTGACCAGATATATAGTTGAGCCAAGGCAATCAAGTTCCTCTTCCTATTGTTTCATCTATATTGGCTTTGATGATATACTTTTGTTTTGGATATGACTGCTAACATCTTTTCTTCAACTCTTTAGATGATGCTGTTTGGGAACTAAAACGTGCTGGAGCTTTCCCAGTCATCAGGTCTACACCTGATTCTGCAGAAGATGATGTGATTACAAATTACAAGTCCATCTTGTTGAATAGATTGGATAGTATATAGGAGAATGAAGGCCCTTTCATTCTCCACGAGACTTAGGTTTCAGTCTCTGTGTGCTTTCAAGAACAAATCAGCTGAACCAAAGCAAATTTTGGTCTCACCTTCTTCCTTTTTTCTTCTTCTTTTTTTCTTTTTTCTTTTTTTTATAATGGAAATGGGGTGGGTGGTTTGGATGGTGTGGTGTGGGGTTGAGGGGCAGATTCTGAAAAGTTTTTTCTAATGATAAAAAGGGGTGATAGATGAGTTGTTTTAATTGACAGGATGAGTTCAGCCACGATGGTTTTACATATGTATTATATGTGTGACGGAGACGAAGAATAAATCAAATTTCATCTGCACTAGTTAATTACTCGAGATTAATCTGGATATTGATTTAATATTGACACGTTGTTCGGCCATGATGGTCTTACATATGTATTATATATGTGGCGGAGACGAAGAATAAATCAAATTTCATTTGCACTAGTTAATTACTGGAGATTAATCTGGATAATTTTTTTTTTTAATAAAAAAAAGTAATTATTAATTTTGATTGATAAAGACTTAAAGTATATTAATCCATTCTATAGTATTTTTATATATATAATTGATATAAAAATAAATAAATTTAATCCAATATTGGTAGATTTTATATATATTTATATAAAATGAAACTTCTTTGACTTTGTTTTAGTTTTCTAAAGGCCAAAAATATGATCTTCGAAGTTGACCACGGCATCTGGGTTTCACTTAACTACAGAGCAAATGCAACTGCTGCAACAGATATCTACCAAGAAAGCAAGTAAAACAAAATTGCCACAGAAGAACAGAATAATTGTTGCCTTAGAAGCAAATGGCCAACAAGACCGGTCATCAGTGTCCTTTGGATAGGCTTCTGCGTCCCTTTCCGGGTGGACCTGATGGTGAAGAAGAAGATTACAGCGAATACTGATGTTTATGATATGAAGAACGGTAATCTCCTTCTCCATGTTGAAGGCAAGATATTGCAACTGCGGAAGAAAAGAATCATGTATGATTCAGCAGCAGGAATTCCGATCATCACCATGCGAGGAGAGGTTGTATGAATCTAAACTAGTCTCTGCCATTTTGACTTGCACGGATTTATTAAATAATTAGTATTCCTAGTTCATTTTACAACTTCAGATGGAAGGAGTATTTTTCTAGTAGTTTATATAAATAGATGCTTACAGTTACATCTTTGGAATGGAAATCATGTAGCATTGATTTTCTTGTGGTTCGAAATGGACAGTTCATCAAGGAGTCAGCTCAGAAGCAAGCAATCTTCTTTACACGGTGCAACGCTCTCACCCTTTCCACGTTGAACCACAATTAGGGATTTACATGGCAAGAAGAAGAAAATATACATGATTTTCAATTAGTTAAAAACAGTGATTCCTCCTCCTCCTCAGGCTATGGACTATACAAAGGCAAAATTTTGATTGCTGAGGTACCAAAGGCTGTCTGTTATATTTCGTTTATCTTGATATGGCGAAAACTGTGGTTAACCTCTGTTTATTTATTTATATAATCCAGGTTAAGTACAAGTTCAGGTATGGGAGCGTTTTAGTGAAAGGACAAGAAAGCTTTGGAGTGAGGGTTTACCCAGGTGTTGACTATGCTTTTGTGGCGTCGCTTGCTGTGCTCCTTGGTGATAATTTATGTTAGTTCGGTTTTATTTAAAATTTCAATTTTCATCATCCAACCTTTTTTTTTCTTTTTTCTTTTTTCTTCTTTTTAAATCACAAACTGTCTGTGACGTTCTTTTGGCATAAAAATTATCCTCTCGATGAAATCAGTCTATCAAGGAAAGCCTTATTTTTCTAGATCCAAACTAAACCTTAATTTCATTTATTTTATTATTAATAAAATAAATTATTAATTAAATAATATAATTAATTTTTAATTGAATTGTTAATTGGGGATTTTTTTGAATTGAGAGGTTTAACTATTTTTTATTTGAGACGAATTCGAAATTGTGCTAATTGTGTAATCATCAATTACTGACGTTGGTAACCGATCCAAAGCAATTTGATTATAATTCAATTCGTGACGATCATAACTCGAAAGTTCGTATTCTTAAGTCATTGATAAACAATTTGTTGGACAATACTCAACACAATTACCACAAAATAACCCATCAAACTAGGAGTAATTTTGTCATTTCACTATTTAACTCATTTCAGAAAATAGTAATACTTGCAATCTTACTCGTATTAATAATTATAACATTTTAATGAAGTGACAAATTTGTCACAAGTTTATTCGGTTGAAAAAACGAATTAGACCAAAAGAACAATTTATACATAAGTTAAAAATAATTTATCAGATGTGATCGAATAGTTCAGAGGTGTAGATTACATATCATCATTAAATTAAACAAAAAAGTTGAAGGATTAAAAATTTTACTATGACTCTATATGGTAAAGGTTTTCAGTGAAAGTCCCTTAAATTTGATCATTCTCTCCTCGTGGAAGAGTTTGTGCAATACATTCAACCATTAAACTTATATAAGTGATAAAATTGTCACAAAGTTTGATCGATTGGGAAAAAAAAATTGAAATATAGACAAATGTTTGTGTCAAATTATGTGAACATTTTTAATTTTTTTTTAGAAAAATGAAATATAGACAAATGTACTTGAAAACTTAGAGGGGGAAAAAATTTACTGTTTCCTACCGTATTTGTTGACCAAATTATTATATTGATTAATAAAAAATAGTATTCTAAATTGATAAAACTGGCTTGAATATCAGTGTCATTGTTTGGCATCAATATCTTCTTTCATCATCGTCTGTACAACATGCTATTATGAAGAGAAATGATTTGGAAATGCACATACAATTAATATAGCAACATATAGAGATAAGGCAAAAAATAGATATAAGGATTTAACGAAATTTGATCCTAAGGACCTACATCCTCCTTCAAGGATACAGAGATTTCCACTATGACAAGAGACGAAATATTACAATAAATATCTCCAATAATACCTATTTATAGGAACTAATCCCTTAAATCTTTATAAATCCAAAACTAATTAGGACATATTTTCCTAATCTGAATATATCATAAATATAATAACTCCTAATCCAAATCCAACTATATCGTCCTTATCCAATTAGGATTTCAACTATATTTTCGAATTGAATTAAGAATACAATACAACCCAACAATATTCCTCTAGAATTGTGTTCAGAAATATAATAACTCCTAATCCAAATCCAACTATATCGTCCTTATCCAATTAGGATTCCAACTATATTTTCTAATTGAATTAAGAATACAATACAATCCAACAATATTCCTCTATCAAAAATAAAATCTCCACTCTATCCTACCCAGCCCAAACAAGGACTCTGTTTCAGACACCAACAAGTTCAGGAAATACATAAGCTTTTTCATAGGAACCATCGAGTCAACGATTTTGTCTGCAGCACAACTTATCCAGCTTCTTCCATATCTTTGTTGTAGCCTCTATATAGCAACCCAAAGGATGCAATCTGTATAAATCAAACTCCAAGCCTTTTCCTCTGTATCTACTTCCTTGCACACTTTCATCTCTACTGACAAATCTCATTTAACAGTCCTTCACAATCTTTGCATCACTTGGGTCAACCCAATCTCGTAGACGGTTGCCAGTTACCCCTATCAAACTTATTTACATCATACTTTGCTTAAGACAAAGACAACATTTTTCATTCCAAATTGTGTAAAAAACTCCAATATACCACATGTTGCACCCAATTTTCCTCCTGCGAGTAAACACTAATATCTCTTCCTAACACCGATCTCCTTCATAAGATCAAATTTAGATATCACCATCCTAGCATATCTTATCTGATATCTCCCACTAGGATTGATCTCCTTCCTAGGATTGTACTCAAATACCTCCTCCATAGAGTTGTCAATTGGGGCCTGACCTTTGGGACCGCCCCATCCCAACCCCATAATTTTGAAGGGTTGAGCTTTAAAAACCTAGCCCAAATAACATCAAGGGCTTTTTAATCCAATCCTTAAGGCCCAAGGGCTAAGGGAGGGTCGGGCCGGGTCGGCCCTTGGGGCCAAGGGTTTTTTTTTTAAAAAAAAAATCTAACAAAATTGAAAGTCTGAAACAGTCAGTCAACACTCAACACACTAGAACTTTCTAATTCTAATACAGTAATACATGCGATACCTCAGTAACCTCACCACCGGTCACCTCTCTACTACCTTCTTCTTCTTCTTCTTCTTCTTCTTCTTTTTGTCCAAAAAGTGAAAACAAGTAAAACCTTTTATTCTCTCTCGCTCACCATCGGCCACCGTGCGTAGCCAGTCACGTCGACGCAGGTAAGGACTATCTTTTCCCTCTCGACTCTCGCTAATTCTCGCTTCCCTCTCCAATTTTTTCTATTTTAAACTTTTCATTGATTATAGCCCTACCCTTTAGTCAAGAGTACTGATTAGGTCTGGTCACCTGCGATTTTGAATTTTGATGGGGTTGGAATGGCAGATCAACATGTGGCTGGCCAAAAGTGATTGTTCAGACGCAAAGCATTTCTAGAATAGGGAAGTTTGGTTGGGAAGCTCCAGGGCACATGTTTAGAGTGTGAAACTTGTTTGGCACATGTAATCAATAATTTTGCTTCTACAAAGATTTTTTTTTTTTTTTTTTTTTAAGGTGGTCCATCCCGATCCTCAACCCTATGGGGTTAGGATTGGGCTGGAGTTTTGATAGCTTTTCAGGAAAAAAGATCGATCCGTCCTGACCCTTCAAATGATCTGGCCCTTTGGGTCGGCCCGACCCCAATTAACAGCTTTACTCCTCCAATTAGGACATGTCATCTCAGATATCTCTTCCATAGGATTCCAAAATTGAGTGGCACCAACAAATCCAAGCATCCTCTGTTATCTCTCCTCCCAAGAAATAATAACAAACTTGAGAATCCAAGCATCTTCCGTTATCTCTCCTCCCAAGACTTAATAACACACTTGAGATTAATGAGTCATGGGCCCAATGACTTCCACCGTACCCTTGTTATGCCACAACAAATGTCATGATGACTAGCCAACGTAGCTCTAATACCACTTGTTATGAAAAGAACTTATTTGGATATGAAACACAATCAATATTGCAAAGTATAAATATGACAAAAAATCAACACAAGGATTTAACGAAATTCGACGTCAAGGACTTACATCCTCCTTCAAGGACATAGAGATTTCTACCATGACAGAGACGAAAGGTTACAACAAAAATCTCCAATAGCATATATTTAGAGGAGCATATCTCTTAGATCTTTATAAATCCTAGTCTAATTAGGATATGATTTTCCTAATATGATTCAAGTCCAACCATATTATCTTTATCTAATTAGTAGTCCGACTATATTTCCTAATGCAATTAATAATACAATACAACCCAACACATGCCAAAATCAAACTTGGCCCGGATCTTTCTAGCATTAATAATATTATCATTATATTTAAACAACGACAAAGAAACAGAAAAATCAACGATCTTGGCACCATCCATCGGCATATCCCTTCAATTTCTTATCAAAATTGTTAGTGAAATTAAAATTAAAACTTAACATGCAATCTTAAATATCAAAAATTGAGCAAATTTAATATATATATATATATATATATTTATATATATATTTATGGATTTACTAAGACGCGCTCTAGAATGCATCTTAGTGCGTGCTCCATCCGTTACCGTAACGGAATTCTTGCTTCACTTGATTGAC
The DNA here is from genome assembly GCA_028571225.1 of Parsonsia alboflavescens. Classification (NCBI taxonomy): domain Eukaryota; kingdom Viridiplantae; phylum Streptophyta; class Magnoliopsida; order Gentianales; family Apocynaceae; genus Parsonsia; species Parsonsia alboflavescens. The sequence goes on from JAOXNR010000022.1 coordinate 2,057,115, forward strand.
TGCATGAGCACTGTAGCAAGAATTCCGTTACGATAACGGTTGGAACGCGCATTAAGGTGCGCTCCGAAACGTACCTTAGCAAAACCGTATAAATATATATATATATATATATATATATATATATATATCACAGTACAAATCAAACTCTGATCACTTGGCCTTGCTCGCAGAGAACAGGACTGGAGTAATTCTTTCTTGGTGTTGCCAAGTGCCAAAAAGCACTCCTTACAGTCATCCTGTGCACCGCTGCGTAGAGAATGTGCCAAGTGAAACCACAAAATTAAGCAGCTTCTGGGATCCTCACATGCACTTTAACCGTTGTTTAGTGCAAAACAAACCAACCACCTAGATAGATATTCTTTTCTATTTGGTTTAAAAGGGAATAAGTCATTTTTCCCTTCGAGTTCTATAGGCAGTCTTAATCAACAAAAAACCTAATGTACATATTTGGCAGAAGAGTGCTCACAACTAATCACCATAAGTTTTGAGAATCAGCTCCTAGTTCCTATTAAATTGTATATATTTGTAGAAATAGCTATGATGCTTGTTATTACAGCTAAAATCACCATGATAGCTGCAATAATTTTGTCCTTCCCTGTTGAAATTCCATGAATATCTCTGCCAAAACAGATAGAAAAAAAATGTGGGTACATAAGCTTTTAAAGGATTGAAAAAGGAAAAACAATAAAGAATATTTCGGGTTATACCTTAGAACAATTATTGCTGGGAAAATGAAGGCAAGGCAGACAGCAGAAGTTGATCCCATGAACTGAAAGAAAGACCATATACTAGGGATGGCTATGGCTGCAACATAGGAGACTGCTAACAGAAAAACAGTGAGAGCTAGAAATCTCTTGTTGTCTGTTGCCAGGAGAGCCTTTCCGGGGAAGAGGAGTTCATCAATGTTCGTACGCAGAGAGAAGTTGAGAAGTGGAAAAACCAGCATCAGGTGGAGTGCATAGCTCAGCCGAACAATGTCATTCAGTAGTGAATTGATTGCTGAACCAGAACTTTGATCAAAGTTCACCAGTATGTCATCCATGACTGAATCCCCAAACAGAAGATACCCAAAAATGCCGACGGCAGAGTAGATCACAGCACAGAGGACTAATGAAATTCTGACTGCAGATATCATAGCAGAAGGTTTGCCCAGCTCTACTCCAATGGCATGAACTGCACATTTATTCGTCACAAAAAATCATTAGGGTTGCAATTGGACCCGAATAGAATCAAGAAATGGAAGTCCTTAATTTTAAGTAATAACCTCGAAAATTAATGTTGCAAGTTTCTCCCCAAACATGATCATTTGTTCAGGATTATTGGAAACGCTTTGATTAAGAGCATTTAGTTCTTACCATTGAAGTGAAATGTAAAGGCTGTAACGATCACTGGGATCGCAGTAAATAGATCAAAGAAGGAAACTCCATTATTCAGCTGCGGAAAAACCTTTATCTCCCTCGTTTCTCCTCGTGCAAGTGCATATATTGCCATCCCTGAGCATATGCCAACGAACGCAATCGCAAGGAACACTGATATTGCTGAACTAAGCCACAGTGATTCTACATGTGGATCATGTAAACAGAACGCAGTGAGATATATGCATTCAATTCAAATTCCAGATCCAAAAACACAAAACAAAAGCAATTCCAGATTTCACTCACGAACTCGACGATACAAGACCAGAGGTAGCATAACAAACACAACGATGAAGAGTATAGCCACAGGACGCATGTTCCACCAGTGAAGACCGAACCATTCTTGTAGAACTCCCAGGTGCTCCGGCCCTTTCCCGGAGAGGACGTCTCCTGATACACGACATCTATAAATGTCAGCTGCGAATCAATCCACTAGAACTCCAAATTTTAGCGGTAATTTGTTAATTACTCTAATTATATTGAATTTCATTTTCGGTCTCAAAAGATTTTTAGCCTCCTTCTAAGGTTTGATACAATTTCCAAGCATTCAACAACAAATTCACTAGCTAAATATTAACCCAAACAAGTATTCGATCAAACCGAAACATGGAAATAAGATGATTTTCTAAAACCAGTGCTCTGCAGTTTTTGAAGATCCAAAGGAATATTGACAAATCAGTAACAATATAAGCCGACAACAAAACAATGATATTGCGATAATGTAGCTTCCATGTGGGAGGTCAAAGAGTAAGATACATGAACAATAACTACTACAAAAATTCCATAACCTTCATCGATTCTATCCCGCGCTAAAAGGTCTTATACAATTGACTTTATACCATGTATATACCACGTACCCGCCATATATAACATAATTTCAAGGTCTGAAGTGAAATGAAATTGGGAAAGTGCACATCAAGAAGAAAAATCCTTTTATACTTACCGATAATGATGAGATAAATAATCAAACAACCGAGATTAGTAACCATCACGCAAATTTGAACAGAGATTGAACCAACCCATCCAAAAGACTCCTTCATTAACCCAGCATACGTTCTAGCCTCCCCGCTGTACGTAAATCTCAACATGAACTCAACCGAAATATCCACCAACAGAGCGATGACTACGATCATTATAAAAGCCGAGACGACACCTAAAACCTTGAGGGTAGCAGGAATAGACATAATTCCAGCACCAATAATGCTGGTAGCGACGTTAAACACCGCCCCGGGAATCGACGGTCGCTTCTCCGGCTGCAAACCATGGTTCGGTAAGAGAGGAACATTAGCTCCGGTGTCGTTCTTCAGTGCCGGAGCCATCGCCCGAGAAATTCGGTCTCTGTGGCTTTCGACCCTCATCGTTTTACTCTACGGTGTAGATTTCTTCGGTTGGCTGCTTGTTCATGAGAATAGAAATAACAATTAATAATTATTGGACCAGTGGTTTTAAATGGACCGAAATGTCATTGGACAGGACATTGGAAAATGAAAGGGTAAAAATGGAATTGAATGTTCAAAAGTTTACTATTGGCTCGTCATGTGGGAGCCATGATGACCAAGCATATGTCATTATAAAAAACGTGGGATGTATGTGGTCTTTTATTTTTTTTTTTGTCCAGCAGGACTCGAATCCTCCCGAGATCTCTGCAACATATACAAACAGAGATGTATGTGGTCTTGAATCTGCGTGATGTACCATGGGCATAGTATCTAATTTTAGATTTAATTATTGATTACTATGGATTATATGAATTTGCTTCATCATCACTGTCGGTTTTCAGTTTATTTTAATTTTTTTCTTTTGAAATTTTCATAATTGGATACAGTTGTCAAATATTTTATCTCTCGGAATGAGATGGTCACATCAGTTTTCTTAGTCAATTTTAATTATTCATATTTACCCAACTTGTTTATTGGAAGTTTTAATTATATGGTATTTTTCTTTCTCTTTTTAATTAACAGTGTCCTGACCAATTCGCCATCACACCTTTAGTGTTTTACTAAGAGAAATTATGATTTAACAAAATAATATTCTCATCAATTATTAAATATAAGTCACTAATTATCATTTTGTAAAAATTAAGTTAACTTTTTTTTCCCTAAAACATTTTTTTATCATTCTTTCAAAAATTTGAACATCATTTTATTATACTTCATTAAAGGGGTAATATAGAAAATCTATACCTTAAAAAGAAGTTGATCTTTTAAAACCATTTGTTAAATTTTTATTGTTGTAATAAAGGAGTGACAAATAAATTTGTAATAGGAGATCTGGGGCTCTTCTACCTCATATATACATATTCCAGAAATGCTACAGATTAATGACACTTTATATGGAATGTATAGTTAAATCTTTAATCGTCAAAATTTGAAAACAAAAATTAAAATTTGATCAACTACTCAAAAAGTTTAATTTATTTTTAAAAAATTTTAGTTTATAAAATATATTTACAAAAGATCAGATTTTTATATAAAATTTTGCTTTTTCTTAAAAATAAAAGTTGATTGTTAGAGATTTAACATTGCAATTCATAACATTTTCCCTACATATTCCAAGCAAAATTAATATAAAATGCTATGGTGAGCTACTTATAGTGATTAAATACCTTTAAAGTTTAGTTTATTCTTTTAAGACTTAGTTTATAACATATAACTACAACAAATATGTTTTTATAGAAGATTTATTTTTTCCTTAAAAAAATTTGATTTAATAATTAAAGATTAGAAAATTAACCAGAGCATTCTATAAAGTGAGCTCACTAATACAATTACCATAAATGCAATTACCCTAATTAATAAAAATAAAACTTGTATCCAATATCCTTTCATAATGTATACTTACTTATTTATTATTCCCTTCATCACTAAATACAAATCATTTGAGTTAATTTTCTTTGTCACTAAATATAAGTCAATATTTTTTAGTTTATTAGATATTTATTAACTTTTTACTATATTACATTTGTCTCTTTCTTGTCCTTTCATATGGTTGTTAGTTTGATTAGGAAATAAGTAAAGGTATTTTTAAGAAAAAAAATAAATTATCTTAATTTTCTAAAAATGAATTGTAGCAACTTAGAAATAGTGACGGAGGGAATATAAGTTACTTACCATAATTTTGAAAAAATTAAAATAATATATATATTTTAAAATGTTTCTATTTATTTTTTAACAATAACATATAAAAAAATTAAAGAGACAAAAATAATATAAGTAAGAAACTAATAAAATACCTAATAAATTAAAAAATTAATAAAATATCTAATAAACTAATAATAATAAAAAAAAATCAAATGATTTATAAATAACGATAAAAGGAATATCGTTTATGACATCCTTTTAAGGAAAATATCGTGGCTGCATTATACGATTTCTTCTTACCTGTATTCACACTTTCCGCAATAAAGCAAAGAGGAAGGATGCTTTCAGTATATTTAATTTCTCCTTCCTATTCGCTAAAAACCAAAAAATTCGCCTCTAGAGATATAAAGTGTTAGATTCACTTCTATATGTGTAGGATGCAATTTTAATTTCTATTAAAAGTATAAGTTTGACTTATTGTATGTAATGGTTAAAGGACAGGTTTTTTCAAGTCTCACTAACATACATTTCTAAATTTACAAATTTTACGTGGTCTAGAAATGAAAACGTATAAGTCCGGATTAAAAAAAAAAAAATCTAAAAAATTGTTAAAAAATCGTATAGAACATGTTTTGCATTGGGCCGTAGCACATCGGAGGAAAAAGGCTGGTGGGGGTACAGATGTCGTGGCCTAAAAGGTCACGTAATGATCAGTATGCAGAAGAAATTTCTCTGGATGTGGTTACATTTTAATTCCAGAACGTCTTCATTCCGAGTAATTCCACGTGTCACTATTGGAGGTTCAAATAATTCAACTGATCTGATCAAATCAGGCAGCAAATCTCTTGAAACCAAAGGGAACATGGATCCCCTGCTTACCCCTTTTTTTATAAATTTTTTTTTTTTTTATAAATAAGCGGGTTCAACTTATGCACAGACAATTTATTATGTAGATTTTATTACCAAAATAACTCGATTACGCTCTTAAGTATTCATTGTCTTCAAGTTTGATGGTAAAAATAATGCACTTTTAAAAAGTTAAATATTTATATATAACTTAATAAAAATAGGAGGAAAAAAAATGTTAGATGAAAATTCTTAAATTTCAGAATTTAATTAAGTATTTAATAATACATTATGATGCACCGTTTAATATAATGTTATTGTTATTTTAATTTTTAAAAGAAATGGATAAAAGTTACATGAGTTAAATGGTTTTGAATTTTATATCGATACAAATTAAATGTTCATAAGTAATATTATTTATAGTATACCTCGAAAAGAAATGAAACAAAATTTAAGTAAATCAATTTCAAATCATAATTAAGAGGCCATGAATCCGCAAGTTTATAATGTATAAAAAATAGATTTAAAATATTTTTATTTTAAAAACTGACCAATTAATTCTAAAAGTTATAAATATACATTATTCACTTGAAAATTAGTAGTAGAGTATGATTTCTTTTATTACGATCTCTTGCTTTGCGTCCTTACATTTAATTCCTATGTATTCAATCATCTGATTTTTACTTCATTCTTCGCTTACATTTTGTCTCACGCGACCATTCTCTTGGCGTGTTAGACTCGAATTACTAGTTTTTGGTAGAATTTGCGTCTTGATATTTTTTTTCAGATAATATTTCATCGGCTGTCGATAAATGATTTTGACATTCGAGAAACGGTTGTTGACTTTTGTGGTGTTTGTCACAGCCGAATCTAAGAACACTAAATGGAAGATGTGGTGTCAAGGTTTTTAGTTTTTTAGTTTTTTTTAATTTTTTTTATTCAGCTAAAAATATCAATTTCTCGTGATGTCCATCGAAATGACTCATCTGACCCTTCGAGGTGACAATATGGCCCAATATTGCATCATTTTGTCAATTGAGATGGTGAGTTCGCATAGTCCAAATTATCCTGCCTTCTCGATTTAAGAGTTCAGTAGATCTTATAGAGACAGCTTCTTTATCTGATATCTTAAAAAGTTAGAACGGGTTTCATTCGGATTAAAAAATAATATATATTAATTATATCTATATATGTTTAAAAATTTATTGGTGCAATATATTACTTCACTATTTAGAGTCACCTTGAAAGACGAAATGACGCATTTTGTCATCTTGAAGAACAAGACGTTGCATAAGTTTTAAATTTTAATTTCTGTTGGACACCATTGCCAATTGATCCAAACAAACAAAAAAATCAATGAATTTGCGTTCTTGGATTAAGGTGAATAACGCATTTCAGAAGGACGAATCACTTCAGGCAATGACCAATCTACGTACTATGTCCTTAAAATGGTAATCAGTGAACTCGGTACAACTTCTTCCGATCAAAAGGAATACCTTTTTCTCTTCCTGTCAAATTTTTTAATCTTATGGGTCAATTTGGAAAAGGACATTTTCCATTTTTAAGCACCCTGTCATGGACTCAACATGATCCTATTTATTGAAATAATTGAACTTTTCTCTTAAATTTGGAAAATTGAAAACCCCTCTCTCAGGTCTAATTTTCAATTTCTTCACTTTTTCTTCATCCAAGTTAATAACTCTTTTTTTCTTTTTCCTTTTTCCTTTTTCCCTTCTCCTTTTAGCCACGGGATCTTCTTCAAAATGCTCCCATTGTCATCGTAATCTTCTTTCTCAAAAGGAAAAAACATTAAGTTTTGAAATAGAGTGGTAACTTTTCTCATTTTGAATATTCTTCTTATCTTTTTTTGAATAGAAAAAGATTTTTCCTATAGACTCTTATTGGACAAAATAAGAAAGAAAGAAAAAGGACTTCAAATTTGGATCGAATCGATCATCAGGATGAATTCCAAGTTGACAGAAACCAATGGGAGCGAGGTATGTGATGTTTTTGCAAATTTTTTAGATGGCATCTTCGTGAATACAAGAAAAAAGTAACATAATCAAATTTTAATGTTTGAGCTATTTCTCCTTGCTGTAATTCTTCTTCTATTAAGATTTTTCCCTAGAGAAGAGCCAAAAAAAACAAAAACCTTTACCTCATCAAAGCTTAAAAAATTAAAAATGGTCAATCCAAATAAGTTTTTAATAAAACATTTGGCTTCAAAAGTTTAAAAAAACAAGTTCTTTTTAGTTTTAAGAATTTACGTTGTTAATCAAATATGTATCGCTTCAGAAGTTAAGCGTTTTAGTTTACGTTGAATATATTATCTCGAAACTTTTAATTAATACTAAATTACGTTATGCTATGTGTAATATTTAAAATGCACTTAATGTAGTACACCTGCATCAAAGATTAACCAATAAATAAATGGTGGGAAGGAGTGAGAACAATCAAAAGGAACACAAGAAAGATGTAATCTTGATCGGATTCTCTTCTCACCAAAATATTTGAAGATCTCACGTCCACTACAGTAATTGTTCTGCAAATCCATTCAAAATATTGGATGGACTTCAACAGTACATTAGCAAAGCGAGGTTTCCCAGAAGCTTAAATAGTATGAAAGGAAAGTTGATTTGCCCAGTACATTGGCAAAGAGAGATTTCCCAGAAGCTTACACAAGGACAGTTGATAAAAAGAATATTTACAAAGCCTTCCTCGTATCGTGTTGTTTCTCTCAGATGTAATTGGATAAATTAGAAGAAATGGCAATTAAGCTTGTTCCTACAGCAAGAATGATCACCAGAACAGCTAAAATCTTATCCCGGCGAGTGGATATGTGATGAACATCTCTGTAGAACAAAAAAAAATTGAAAAGCAATGAGGAAAAATGGCAGAACTTGGAACCAAATGAAACAAACACAGGATCAAGATCACAGATTTCATACCTGAGAATGATTGAACTTGGGAATATGAACATGAGGCACATGACCGTGGTTGTTCCCATGAATTGAAAGAAGTACCATATGTTCGGGATTGCAACAGAAGCCACATATATAAATACAATTAGGGTAAAGGTAATGGACAAAAATCTTGTAGTATCTGTTGTCAATGCAGTGTTCTTTGGGAAAAGTAGTTCATCCACATTAACCCTTAAAGAGAAATTCATGACTGGAAAAACCAGCATGAGATGAATTGCATAACTCAGTCGAACGATGTCATTGCATAAAGTTCCAAACAGGGAACCTGAAGCTCTATCAAAGTTGACCAGCATGTCAGCCATTATCGAGTCTCCAAATAGCAGATAGCCAAAGAAGCCAACGGCAAAGTAAAGGATAACACAGATTACCAGTGAAATTCTGACAGCCCTACTCATCTCCGAAGGTCTACCTAATTCAGCTCTAATGGGATGAACTGCACGTATAAGAGACAGCCAAAGACATTTATTAGTCAAAATAAAGCATTTTTCACCACCAATTGAAAGAGATTTCAAGATCATTAGGTGAAATACATGTTTGCAAAGCTTCACCATTCACCAAATACCAGCTGTATGGTTCTGATTTTAAAAAGCTTCACCTCCCCCAATCCCCC
>JAOXNR010000022.1:2091724-2113879 GCA_028571225.1 Parsonsia alboflavescens
ATTCTATAAAAAGTACTTTTTTAAATGTATCCAAATGGCCCTCAATCCCCCAATTCAAATGACTGGTGTTATGATACTAAATGGAGTAGTAAATATTATCATCATTTACACGTACCGATGATGCAAAGAAGTCGAAAGTTATATGGGCCGGAAGTTTTACTCAGGTACCTCTTTCACTGATATCATCCTTTATCTCATATGTTATATCATTAATAATAAATCCTAAGCATAGTCGATTGTTATCAAATAACATATACTCCATCAGAATTAAACATTCCATTTTTTTTTTTGAGTTCAAATCAAATAAAGTTTTATTAAAAAAATTGACCTTGCAACTTCTTTTTTTAGAGATGCATGAGGTCGATTTGTACATATCTTGACATTTCGCTAATTCAAAATTATGTTGATGGAATTTAAATTTGAAACTTATGGTCGATATGCACCCACTAGAGTGTCCCCTAATGAATGACTTTGCAATTTAAAATGTATTAAGTCCAAATGGGATATTCAATTCCAAATGTATATATAAAGTGAGAATAGAATTTAAAATATGAAGTCTTATTGTACAAATTTAAATAGTCAACACATGTGAAATTAGAGATGTGAATTTTCTTTTCCTATTCAGTTATTGGTTCTTTCTTGTAAACTCTAATTGTGGTGACTCGATTTATATAAGTCTCTGGTTCAGCTCCAAATAAAATTTGAAGTGAATGCATAAATTTGACCTCGTAAATAAATATAGTTATTATAATCCTAACAAACGATATATGGAAAGAAAACAATGACCTTTCAACTCAATTGTCCACTTTTTAAAATTTAGACGAGTTTATCCTTTGCTTTTGGCAACAAGAACTAGAATATTTATTTAGACACTGTAACAGTCTGCAGATGCAGACGGCAGAACTGAGAGGAGAGTGGACTAATTTGTCGGATACAGTGACCTGAATTAATGAAGATGAAGTTTTTCCAAAGGGTCCGTTTTCAGTGGTGCCCTTTTTTGAAAGTATAACAAAAATAATAATAATGTTGGAGAGGCCCAAAATTTTTTAGAACTTGTCGACGCTTCCCTTTGTATTGTGCGGATTTGACTTGTATTTTAAACTCTTCCTCAATTCATGAAAGTGATGCCCAGTAATTGCCAGCTGCATTATTGCAAAATTTTTGGCAGTAGTGCTTACGTTTGACTTGTTTTGGAAATCATTTTTTAAAAAAGATATATTAGTTGTAATATTCTCCCTTTTTTTTATTAATAAATAAATATGAAAATTTCTCAAGTTGATCCTAAATCCAAGATAAGATAAAGATGAGTATGACAGAACTCACTCATCAAAGATATTAAGTTTTTTCCTTTTTTTCAGATGACATTATTTCAATGAAACATCTATATATATATGATTTTTCATGTTTAAAATTGAGTATTTTATTTATTTTAACAAAATTAAAGAAATATAAAATTCATAAATTAGAAGGAATAGTCATAAAATTGTAAACCACTTTTAATGAAATATTATTTGTTTATAATATCTCAAAATAAATATCCAATTCAAAATGAACAAAATATATAGTACAGTACTTTTTTTTCAGTTTTAAAAAATAACTTTTTTAGGATTAAAAGTTTATTTAGGAATGTCATTTTCATTATTGAATTTGATTCAATGTATAAATTGATTAAATTATTTTACTATTTTTTCATAAAAGTATTTTTTAATTTTAATTTCTTAAGTATTTTTTCGCCAAGCCATATTAGTTTAATCATAAACAGTAATCTTTGAAATTGAAAAGTGTCTAATTTAAAACATTATGAAAGTGGATACGATGTCACCGTTAATATTCGAGAATAAGCATGTGAAGGATTTTAGAGGGGGGTGCAGGTAAAATGTAATATTAATATAAATATATATATATATATATTTGCTAAAGTGCGTTTCGAAACGTTCCTTAATGCATGTTCCAATCGTTACCGTAACGGAATTTTTGCTCTGCTTGGTTGGTTGCATGAGCACTGTAACAAAAATTCCGTTACGGTAACATTTGAAACGCGCCTTAGCAAAACCGTATATATATAATTTTAAAATCTTTAATGTGTAACGAATTTGACGACTTAATTAGTATTTTATGGATAATGACAAACCATTTACTTGAATATTTTATAATAAAAATAGGAGATGAAGCAACCATGACAGACAATAAATGGCACATGACAATAACAACCCAGCAAAAGAAATTACTCCAAATTAATAATTGAATGTCCAGCATGGCATTATTCTTCAAACGTTACCATGTAAAGAAATGCAAAGTACTACGCATTAAAGTACGAGACTTTTTTTTTACCTTTTTTCGAGTATTAATAGAAATCTCTCGGTTCTTCTAAGGAAGACATCTACACATTTTATGGCACAAAACTGTTTTAAAAAGTTTGAAATTAAGTATTTTATTTTGTAAATTTTATCATAATACTACATTATTATTGATCTAGTTCAAAATTAATATATTGATGAGTTGGAAATTCACTCCTCTATTTGATAGCGCTTGCAAGGTTATAAGTTAATTTAAAAATGTACTTCTAATAACAAAAGTTTGAGTTGAATAGTTCCTTTGGGACATCCTAATAAGTTGAACGGTGAATGTAGATATCGAAAAATATTTTATATCCTATATTAAATTAGCTTGAATATAGGATTAAAACATATATATATATATATATTATTAAAAACTATAATCTCATTTATGTTTTCTTATTATCTTCTTAACAAATTTAAACTATTGCTCCTTCCATCATTTATATTTTGAGTTATTTAGAAATAAATGACTATTTTCATAAATAAGTTACAATTTTGTTAAGAAATTGATATTATTGAGTTTAGAATGAATTAATTTCAATTAATTTTTTTAAAATTTATATGAGTCAAAATGAAACATTCGATTTCAAGGAGAAAGAATACTAATATCGTATAATATCCTACAAACTATAGTGGTCCACCACTGATAAGATTATATAGGAAAAAAGAAAAGTGAGAGTAATTTTCATAACAATTAAAAAAGAACTTAAACAAATAATTTAAAAGGCAAAATTCAAACTATTGTTTTTTTACCTCTACAAAACAACTAAAATTAATGAAATTTAAAATTTAATATGACAGAAATAATTAATTCATACATACATCTTTGAATATAAATTAAATTCAATCATGATATTATGAAGAATGAAAAGCGAAAAAGTTAAGTATAGTTGGGGTTAAGTTTCAAGATTTAACCTTATAATAAAGCTAGTATCTTAATACATATCTTTCGATTAATTTTTTTTTAATAACTTGTAAAAAATTTATAATTTCAATAATTAAACATTGAAAAGAAAAAGAAAAAAAAAAATTTTCCCTACTAAATGTTCTCCACTCCCTGAATGGTACAAAATTCTGGTAACCAATTTGCAGTTGTAACCAACTCACCATAGACCACTCAAAACATAAGAAACATTCAAATAGCTGGTCAATTAGGTGGGACCCTCGTACACGTCAGCACTGAGGGGAACACAGCCCATTGACCGTGTCCGAGGAAAATTTGGTCTGAAAAACAGGGAGATTGACGATCAACTTTCACGAAATTATCAGCCCCAAAAGTCCAGACTGCTGCTAAGTTCCAATCTAAAATTCAACAGTGACGGCTCTTTTACCGGTTATTTTAGGATTCCGGATCTCTTATTACGTAATTATGTGTCATTCTTTATATTATATTGATAAAAATTTAATTTGTATTATTAAAAAAATCCATAACATTTAGTTTATTTTTTTATATTTTAATATTAAAATATATTAAAAGATAAATATTAAAAATTACGAATAAGATTTTTATTAATATAACGTAAAATGATACATAAATATGTTATAGAAGATCCAAATCCTCTTTTACCCTATCTTACCGTCAAGAGAATCTTGAAAGAGAAATGAAAAGGGGTAAGGTGCTGGGTATTTTCAATATATACATTTGTGCACATTTAATTAATTTTTGTTTTTTGTATTTTTCAGATTTTATATCGTCTGTTAAAATTAATAAACTTGGTTATTACATTAAGTGGGAATCGAGAGGTTTTAAATTAAATCATACGAGGCGAATAATTAACGAGGAACCAGGTCAAGTAGAAAAAATATATTGGGTACAATCCTTTAATAAGAGTTTATACAAATTTTTATTACCTGGCACATGTTAGTGACATAATAAATTATTCTAATATTAATCTCTCTTTGTTTTTTTTTATCAATATCAAAATAGATTTTGATTCAATTAATATAATGAGATAGTTAGAGAGAAAATATCAAAACTTTGCAATATTTGTCACTAGAATTATGGAAATGGATAATAACATTTTAAATTTTAGATGGAAGAATAATGGTCCTCTATGTTTCATAATATAGTTTTTCATGCTTTCAAATTTTCATATTTTTTTAAACTTTCACTCCCATTATTTATTTTTACTCTAAATTCCTTAGATAGATTAAAGATTTTTTTATATATATATTTTAGCCGTCATTTTAAAAAAAGAGTTATTGCACATTTAAGTAGTCAACCTTTCACCATTTGGAAGTTTTGCTCCTTAATATTTGTTTTTTGCATTTCTCATTCTTAAATAATTTTCGATTAGATATTTTGATCAAATTTTTTCAAAAAAAAAAATCATTGAATTTTAGAGTCAACGATGATCTAATCAAAATTGAAAGGGCATTATTGTCATTATACTTCATGAAACTGATAATGCTTTACATGTTCACTGAAATATGCTCGAAAATCTAGTGATTTTTTTTTTTTTGAAAAAGTCTATCAAAATGTACAATCAAAATTATTTATTGATGAAAAAGATCAAATAAAAAATTATGAATCAAAATTTTTTAAAGATAAAAAGTTGAATCTTGAAATATACAATAAATTTTTTTAAAAATAATATATAGGTAAAAACTTTAAACGATCAACGTTAAATTTTGCCTATCTAATGAAGGAGAAGAATAAAATGAAATTATGTACAGTGAATCCGGGAACGTGGGGACATAAAAAGTCGGCTGCGGCTACCCTAAGTGTGGATCCACTTGAGGGTCCAAGCCGTTGGACCAAAAAGAAAACTCCTCAGACACGAACCAAACACTCGCTGCCACGTCATTTTCCTGCTCCATCCAGTGCATTCCCAAAATCACCCTCCCATTTTGGATCATATTTATCAAACAGCCATCAGAATCTATATTATTTACTGAACAGCCACCGGAATCTCCCTATATAATTGCTGTCCAGTTCCCTTATCCTACGTAGAATTTCTTTCTTGCCTCATTTCACGGTTTGTCTGAATCTTCTTTGATTCTTTGATTCCTTCTCTCTAATCGGAACTGGCAAACTCTCAAGAAACTCTGGAGGAAACCGCAACCAAGGGGGTGGTGCTCGCCCTATATGAAGCCTTAAGCTCACGTGACGTGGACAAGGTCCAGAAGCTTCTAGCCTCAGACCTCGAGTGGTGGTTCCATGGTCCTCCTTCCCAACAATTTCTGATGCGCCTCCTCACCGGCACTGCCACCTCCGACAAAGATTTCTTCAATTTCACTCCTCAATCAATTGCTGCCTTTGGGTCAACCGTTGTAGTTGAAGGATCCGACCCTATCCGAAACATCACTTGGGTTCACGCTTGGACCGTGACTGATGGGGTAATTACTCAGGTCCGAGAGTACTTCAACACCTCTCTCACTGTTACCCGCATCGGGAACAACGACCAATCGGATATCTCGGCTGCTATTACCTCCCTCCATTGCCCCTCCGTTTGGGAGAGCAGCCTCTCTGGCCAAGTTGGGAAATCCGTACCCGGTCTTGTCCTGGCTATTTAAATCGAGTCTGGATCCGGTTTATCTGGTTGCAAAATTATTCGAGTTTAGTAATAATCAAACCTAAAAAAGAAATAAAAAGGTACTAAGAACGATCACGTGAATCGGGCTGCTGCGATGTGAAACTTCTGGCAAAACCTCCTACGGCTGGGTGTTGTTCTAGTACTGGCTGGTGTCCTAGATATAAGAGTCTATTGCTTTGGTTTGACGTTTTCATTTCTGAGTTTCTGTATTCCGTTAGTGACAATGGTGTGTTTGTTCCCCGGTTCACGGGAGTCCGATGATGTCTCTCTATTCTGGGTTATTTGCAATAAGATTGAAGCAATTTCGTTTCTTGTACTTATTCAATTTGGTGTCTTAAGCAATCTGGCATCTTGGTTTTTTAATTTACATTCAAAACAAACCTTGAATCAACATGAATGGGATTTTCAAAGCTAATCCATTTGATGGCAGGAAAAACAGAGGACATTTGGACATTTGCAGGAAAAGCTACTTTGTTCTGACTGAGGACAGTGATTGATGAGTGACGGAAGACATCGTTTGGAATGGCAATATGACCGGATTCATTTTTCTTCCGCAATTATCTTTTTATGGGTTATTATTGTGAAATTGGGCCCTTAAAATGTGTAGATTATTAACCTTCCTCTCTATGATACCTTGTCACCATAATTTTGCAATTAGCCTTCAGAGGTGTTTGCTGAACCGGTACATGGTTTTGCAAGACAACGACACATGACAATGAAGACGCATATGAGATGAATGAAAACGAAAGATGCCTTCCCTGTGAACTTGAAAGATCGATGTGTGAAGAGACAATGTAAAGCAATTATTTTTTCCACGTATTAACCTAGAAATTTTCTTCCAATCTACATCTCTTAGATGATTTGATTATGATTTTTTAAATATTTTGATTAATAAATATATTAGTTTTTTTGAGGGCTAAGAGGTCTTGGACGAAAGTATTACAAATTTTATAGGATCATGGCGACAAATTAATCAATTATAGAAAATAAAATACATATGTATATTTTTTCCTTCCTCCCAAGTGCCAACACATTCTCTAGCGCAGGTAAGGAGAGAACACGTGCAACAAAGTAGGCCATACCATAATATAAAATATACATGGCACGGTTGCTGGCTGCGCCGATGGTATCATCCGGGGACGATACACGTAAGGAAGGGCGTTCCCTTTTTCAGGCCCACCCCTCTCTTTTTGAATATCGACGATATTTTAATAAATAATTCTCTCTCCTTAAATTATGAACTGACCCAGGGGTTTGATATATAAAAAATCCAATCGTAGTCTTAATCTATGCTCAAATCACGTGAGTAATATATTTCTTCGATTATAAAAATTAAATTAACTTTTTTTTTTCCATCCTAAAAATATCCTAATCATTATTGAAAAAATATAAACACCATTTCGTGAGTAAATTATTAGAATAGTAATATAAAAAAAAATCTTTAAATATCTAATCAATTATAAATAATAACTTATAATTCGTGATTAAAAAAGTGATCATTAGAATGACTTATATTTAATAATAGAGAAAATATATATTTTTTTTAATCTAATAAAAAAATTACCAAAAAGTGCATGTATTGTATTTTTATAATGTGACATATGATTTATCTCTTCATACATGGACAGATGTATTTTGATAAAAGGGACACTATTATTTTTGTTAAGGGGGCAATGAAGTAGTATTATTGCCTAACGCTCAATTAAAGCAGTCCATTGACAAAATAAATAAATAAATAAATAAAACAACAGACCTAAGCCAGCGGTTTATGACTTTTTGGCTATGTTTTTATTGGCCTTTTAGACTCTACGAAAAATCCACGGCATATATACAATCAGAGTATATCCATTGCACCACAATAATAATTACTATCTTCACCTCATAATATAAATTATTATTTATGTGGATTAATGACTCTTAAATATAATTATTATATTAGGTAAAAAATACCTCTCTTCTCTCTCCCTAATAATTACAATTCTTTTCTTTTACAATAAATAAAAGATAATATTGATGAGATTAAAAAATATATATATCATAATTATACTTTAATAATAACAAAATAACTTATATTGTAACACATAGAAAATATATAAAATTAATTTGAACCTTATCATTTACTAATAAGCTAAGGATGTAAAACAAAACTTTGTCTATTTTGGAGATCAATATATCAAATTCATGGCATTGAATTATGATTGTCTTCTTGGCTACTATAGTACTATCTCCTTAATTTTTTAAAGGTTTTTTAAACTCTTCATATAAACTTTTACATGAGTGAGAGAAAGAACAATTAATGAATATAATACTAAATGGATCATTATAATTATTTTATTTTATTATGTAGTACTTTATCTCTAATAATTTTTTTAGGATATGATAATTTTTGTTTTTTTTTTTTAAATTCAAATGAACACTTATTTTTGAGTATTTTTTTAATAAATTAATAATAAAAAAGGAATCAAAGTTATCATATGCAAGAAGATAGATTCGAACTTCAAACTCTCAACCTACATTATGTAATCTTTCCTTTTAAATAATTCAATCACACCCGAAGGGGAAGGGGATGGGGGTGGGGGAACAGATCGTACTTCATAGTTCATAGTAGTGGTAATGTGTTACCAAGATTTCTTGAATGAATCCCAAGTTTTATGACGAGTAGGACTTACATCCTATAAAATTATAAATCACACCTTTTAGTGTATTAACTAAAGAAATAATTTGATAATTTAAATTAAATATATTTTTTACAAATTAATTAATAAGTCTGAGATGACAAAAAAAAAATTGAATAAAATAAGTTACTAAGTAAATTTTATCTACATAATAAATAAATGTTCACAGATTTTTACATGTCTATTTACTTAATTACTAACCACTTTAAAACCATTCCTAATGTAAGGGTTTTAGATATTTTATTACATGTTTATGTGTTAGTCCCTTCACATTAATAAAATATTAATAACAATTTTACATGTACTATTTAAATTTTTTTTAATATATTTTATATATTAAATGCTGAAAAGATAAATTAAATTTTAAAAATATGAATTAAACACTAGTTTATTTGATCTTTTAGGAACACCAATTTAATTTCTATTCCCTTTATTTCAAAATGTTTGTCACTTAAGGAAATAGTTTTTGTTTAAAAATAATGCTCTCAAGATCTCCTATTACACAATTGTATCCCTGTTACACCAGTATAAATTTAATACATGTCCTAAAAGATCAAATTTCCCTGAGGTTTAGTTTATCTTTTTTAGGTATTAATATATAAAATATATTAAAAGATAGTAATAATTAAAGGTTATGAATAGTTCATTTCAAGGATATCCCAATGGGTGGAGTGGCAAGAGTGCAGACCATAGATATCAAGTTCGAATCCTACTAATACCCTTCTGGATAAGTGGAATGTCGAGGTGCGTGCAAATTGACCAGGACATTGCTAAAAAAAAAGAAGGGACTATGAATAAGATTTTTATTAATATTTTATTAGTATAATATGGACTGACATACGAATGTGTTACAAGATATTCGGACATAAAATAATTCTCCCTCCATCTGGAATTGAATGTTCATATTTCTATTTTGAGTTATCCGGAAATGAATGTCTCATTTACTAAATTAGTAAAAAATTTCTTAAGAAATTGATATCGTTAAAGGTAAAATGAACTAAGTCAACAAATTTTCTTAAGTCAAAATGGGACATTCAATTCCTTATAAACGGAGTATCATTGATACGGTTCAAAGTAAAAATTAAAAAGTATAAATGAATTATCTATCTTACCATTTGTTTATCAAACTTTTTAAACATTTTCTAATGATACTTATTACATTTACATATCATAATTTTAAAACCCACCAACCACATAGAAGAAAGGAGAGAGAGGGGATTTGGGATAACATATAAGATTGGGTAAATTCAAGGATGGGTAAAATTGTTAAATAATAATAATGCCATAATGAGGAAAAACGTAAAGAAAGAACCGTTACGAATTTAGTCGTGCCGATTCTAACGCATACATGAACGTGACTCATGTGACATGTCCCACCGGTATAATATTATTCCCCTAAAATTTACAATTAGCTGCCGGAGTCGATTTCAATTCTACCAGGGAAAAGAGAAAAAAAAAAAAAAATGAAGATCCAAAAAGTTCAAAATTAAAGGTCAGGAAGGAGAGACGAGCGGAAAATTTTATGGGTATTTATTACTCTCTTTGTCTCAAAACATAAGTTGTTTTAGAATGTCCTATTTGTCTTGTAATCTATTTTCTCGGTTTAATAAAAGAATATTGTTTAAGAAAAAGAGTCTTGTTTCAAAATAATTATCATTTACATAATTCAAAACAAAAGGTATGATTGAATTATTTATTTTTACCCTTTCTTCGTTAAATTTCCTTTTAAAAGTTTTCAATGCAATTAACTACACTATACATCCCAATTTTTATACTAGCCACTCAAATAAGGGAGAGAGAAGGAAAGAGAAAGAATTATTGGCCAATTAAGGACTCAAACTATACCCTTTAGATTATTTTGGTCTCTAAAGTATTTTTTTGGCCTGTTTAGTCCTTAAACTATTTATCGATTGGTCATTTTGACCAGAATGTTCAAAAAATTCATTGAAATTTTAAGTCAATGTTGGGTTGATCAAACTGACGAGAGCATTTTCCTTATTATACTGTTCATTAATTGAAATTAAAAAATAATAATAATAAAAAAAAACTGTAGCCTTCTTCTCTGGTGAACTGGCTTCAACCCATCATCGAAGAAGGATCAAATGGATTCGAAATCTCAGAACTCGGGGCAGAAACATTCAAAACAGATCGGGATGACATCGAAGATTACCAAATTCCACCGTTAAGTAGGATGAGAAATCGGCAGAGAAGAAAAAAGAGTTTTTTTTGATACTATAATGGATGTTGGGATTCACGGACTCTGATGAACAGTGCCTCTTCCAAGCAAAACATCGGTAGGTCAAAGACTTCGATTTGGTACTGAAATCTTTGCTTCTATTGTTTCTGGAAGAATAAGTCAAAAATCAACTAGAGATTCAGGATGGCAGCTAACGTAGACAAAGACTTTAGTCTTCACATGAAAGCTTCCCATGGTTCTACCTGTGGTCATGGATGAAAGCTTAAAGGAGAAGAAGGCTATAGTTTTTCTTTATTTATTTATTTATTTTTAATAAACAATGTGATAATGAAAATGCCCTCTTCAATTTGGTCAACCAATCGTTGACTCAAAATTCCGATTACTTTTTTGAACATTATGGTCAAAAGGATAAAAATCTCAATCAATAAATAGTTTAAGGACTAAACAGGCCAAAAAATACTTTAGGGACCAAAATGGCCAAATTATCTGAATCCTTAATTGGCCAATAATTCGAAAGAGAAAATAAAGGAGGAAAAAGGATTTGGGTAAGTTCAGGGTAAATTAAAAAGGTGCAAACTTGTCTTAAATAAATAATGTTATTATTTTAATTCTGGTGAAAAATCCTTAAATGATATTTATTTTTGAATTTTGTAATTATCAATATATCATTGTAAAGAAATATAATTGTAACTTTAAATATGAAAGATAAAGATCATTTTAAATATAACAAACATATATTTATTATTTTTTAATCCTCATAGAATGGTAACTAATGCCTTATATTATAAGACGAAGACAATATAATATAATTATATTTAAAACTTCTTAATCCATGAGAAAAAGATCGAGGTAGTATTTTTGGAAGCATATTCTCACATGGATGCGGAAATGGTTCGACGAGAGGGAGACACATATACCAAGAAAAATGGATAGGAAGAGCCAACCAAGTGAGGAAATCTCACGATGCAAAGCATCAATCGAAATTCTTCTTCCCCTTTCATAGTATATATATATATATTCAAATTAATTCAAATTTACAAGTCCTTTACGGATGAAACCTCGCACTAGTCATTGAGGTCTCTTGTGCCAGTAAGGATTTAAATGGAGGGATATTTATAACGCTCTCGTAGTTAAAGGTCGAGATACTCTTGATCAACCAATTAACGTGACTTGTGAGGTACAGCAATTATTAGGGAATAATCGAGTTCGAGCTGTAGCTATGAGTGCTACAGATGGTCTCATGAGAGGAATGGAAGTGATTGACACGAGAGCTCCTCTAAGCGTTCCGGTAGGTGGGGCGACTCTGGGACGAATTTTCAACGTGCTTGGAGAGCCTGTTGATAATTTAGGGCCTGTAGATGCTCGTACAACATCTCCTATTCATAGATCTGCGCCCGCCTTTGTACAGTTAGATACAAAATTATCCATTTTTGAAACGGGAATTAAAGTAGTAGATCTTTTAGCCCCTTATCGCCATGGAGGATGTTTGCTTTGAATTCGATAATTTTCGCAGTTCACAAAGTAATAGAGAATAAGAGGAGAGAACTATAATGAATATGCCGTCAACTTGGGACATTGTCTTTGTTAAGATAATCATTTTTTGAATCAATTTGGAACAATATCCTTATCGAGATTCGAACCCTAACCAATTTGAAGGTCTCCTCTCACATCATTTCTGTCGTGCCAGATCGTCTATGCCCTGGGGGCAAATTAATTCAAATTTGTTGATTTTGACTCAAGAAGTTCTCACGTGATACAATCAATATTGCAGCATTTTTTCCTAATAAAAACACAAGTCCAGAAGAATCTTTCTTCCGTGTCACCGTTGCCCAACTTGGGATTTTACCTTAAAATGAAAAATTGAAATTCGATTCGCACCATTGTATTTGTCCCTTCCGTACCTCGAATATTAATTAATGGTATAAATTTATGCTCTTTTTATCATCCACAAGAAAGCATCTGAGAAAACGGAAGCAGCAAAAAAATGATGTCAGTTTTAGGTTTAGAGCAAAGCATCTCGAAACCGGCAATATAAATATTTCTCCCAATTAATTAATTATTATGGATATTAATTGAACTTTAAACATAATAAATAAATAAATAAAGGATTTTTATTGAAATTCATTTTGATTTCAGATGATGGAATATTTGGTGATAAGATGATGGATCCCCCCCTTATTACTGTCTAAATACGAGTGACTCGTGATTTAACTTATAAAGCAATGCCTATATGTGGTTTTATTATCCTTTGATTTGAAAGGTTAAAATTATTCGGTTTGGTCCCTTTTATAAAAGCGTTTCTTCCCGTCAACATTTTTCTTACCCAGTGGGAGTCCATGTAAACATGGAATATGACGTGACAACCCATTGTAATTTTTCCACTAATTTCAGGGGATAAAAGCTGTTCCGACACAAAAAATATGATTTCATAAGTTGAGGGATGAAACTTGAAAGGTATGAATTGTATTTTTAACTCTCCATTTCAATTTATAATTCGATTTACATGAATTTGAGTTTAATTAGAATAATTGAGATACATGCTTAATCAAGACTAAAATCATTTGAAAATAAAAGTTAATTGAGATTTTTGAAAAGAAAAAAAAAACTATTTATTATAAAATATCTAAGTGTAATAATTATATTTACTGCTACTGGCAGATGAGCCAAATCAAAACGTATTTGATCGCGACTCTTGTGGAAGCAATTGAATTGGTGCCGATACTTTGATAATGATATAACAGTGTTAAAGTTTCAGAAATTAATCAGTTGATAATTCAAACCTTACAGTTTATTGATAACAGGGTCGGCTCCATGGGTTAGATTAGATCCTAACCTGAATTATATGGGTCGGATTGAGATTGTAAATTCTATTACTAATTGGATCCAAATTGTCTACGTTTATATGAATTGGGGTTTAAGTTTAGTAGGGCCAAAGCCGCCCTTTTTTGGACAAGTATCATCGTCTATTATGAAATTTATCCATTGTATATATTTAAAACCAACAAAAAAAAATATAAATAGAAATATATATATATATATATATATATATATTTATTTATATATTTAAATCTTCCCCTTCCCTAATTCCCTTAATAGTGAAAAACCAACGTTAACTGCACAAAATAAATAAATAAAACCAACCTCATGTTCTCCATTTTTTTTCTTTTTCTTTTTTTCTAAGCCTACCTCAAAGCTCATCAATAATTTCTAACTTATTTTCATCGTGTCTAAAAATAAAAATGTTTTGATCACATAACTCACCATCAAATTAGTCAGGCTCTACAAAAAATTTTCAGGTGGCAATGAAACTGTACCAATATTTTACATAAATATATAACTAAAATCTCTTTATTTTCATTCTAAACGAAGTATTTAACCATTAAAAATTTATTACACTTGAGAATTATGACTGTTGCTCCCCCTGCTTCGGACCTGAAGATTCATAATTTTATTTTAATATGTTCAAAAGTTAAATATATATTTTTTTTTTGAAAATATTATAATTTTAATTCCATTAATAATTTATTTTATCTAATTAGCTTTTGTTTCACTAATTCACATGATCTTATATTGAATCAATCTTAATAGTAATAAGGAAATTCAATAACTTCATTTAAAATAGAGGGAAAGAGCCATATAATATTTCCAACTGGCCTTAATTAAACAATCTCTCGGCGTGAACGTCCTTTTGAGTTCATTACAATTGGGCCTCTTCAAAATGGTTGGGCTTTTATTGTAAAATGAGGCCAAATTTACTTGATCCACTCTGCCCAGCTCGACAATCGCCGCAGCTCTATGGCTGAATTTCTGTTCAAATTCAAAAATATGAAAATCTTTCGAAATATCTTTGAAATCACGAACATTTTATGTCATCGGTACAAGAGTGGTACCTTTTGAGTGCAGAAATCAGAAGCCAAAGAAGACTATATATATATATATATATACATATATATATATATATATATATATGCATAAACAGTAACAACAAAGGACTCTTGTCCATATATATATATATATATATATATGCATAAACAGTAACAACAAAGGACTCTTGTCCTCGATCCAGTGCTTGTTTGTATTTTTTATATGGGAAAGTCAGTTCCGTCCCCGGGAAAGCTTCAAGAATTAGCCAGAGTTATCACCTCTAATAGACTTCCTCAACGCACCAATAGTCAAATCAAACCTCCAGTGGCCAGAGTCCGACCCCGTTCATCTCCTGAGCCTTCCAAGCTTAGCGTGATTTGTGTTGAATCAAAGGTGGAGCAGAGACAATTGAAGATGAATAGAAGGATGGGAGAAAATTCAAATTCGAATTTGTCTGCGCAGCAGCGTCGAATTCCACTGGCGGATGTAGTCTCGGACTGTGCCAAGCGGTGGTTTCAAGACACCCTTAAAGAGGCTAAGGCCGGTGATACTTCCATGCAAGTTCTTGTGGCCCAGATGTATAACAGTGGATATGGGGTCCCCATTGATGCTCAAAAGGTTCTTACTTAGCGTCCATACTCGTTATATTTGTGTCTCTGTGAGCAGTATTCTTGCTTAGATTGATGTGTATGATATAGACTAATTTGCATTTGAAAAGTAATTAGGCTGGGCCGAGGAATAATTCAGGAACCAGAGATTAGAAAAAATGAGTAACTGCAAAGGATATTTTCTTTAAATTCATTTGCCTTCGTTTTTGTCATTCTCAAATAAACTTACTTCGGGGACCATATTGTATCCGGAAGACTGGGGATATAATTCTGTGCCATCTGTTACCATCTGCTTTTGGTGATCCATAACGTACTTGTGGAATGGCGAACATTCTATATACTATATTACACTGTAAGAAATTTGTCTTTGTATCTATGTTTATTATCGTTCCTCTGTTATTATTTATTCCCTATGGATTCTGTATTGGGTGTTTAGGCAAAAGCTTGGATGAATAAGGCCTCAAGGACTAGGTCTTCAGCATGGAAAGTAACTGATAAGCGCCCAGGTTTTAATTAGTTCTCCTTATCAGTAAAGATTGAGCATTTGGATTCCTTTTTTGGGAAAAAGAATTTCATAATTGTGTTTGTAAATTCTTCCCCTCGTTCTTTCCTTAAGGTTATAATGCAAGCGACTCAGATTCTGAAGATGCAGAGGGTTGCAACAAATAACATACAGTTGAGTTTTTCCTCTTTGTTTTTCTCCTTAAACCTTTTGCTGCAAATGAAGATTGTGAATTGAATCTTCCAGTCCTACTTCTAACACAGTTTTATCATCAATGCAGAAGTGTTTAGTGAATATTGGAACCTTTTAATATCAAAAAGGTTCATTTTTCTTTTTTGTCTTTCAGTTGCCTTAAGTGTTGGTAAACTATCTCCTCGTAGTTGTATAAAGCAACATTGTAGATGAGTTCTGCTAATTTGTTTATTTCTATTCATAGCTGCTTGAAAAAGATTTTCAATGTAGGCTGAGGTGAACTCCTCCAAAATATACTCAAGTATCCTTTTTCAAATTTATTCCATATACTGACTCTGTTCTGAGCTGGTTTCTGCTCTCTTGCTCATCATCCCTAGAACCAACTCCTGACTTAAGAATTTTCCTAGTGAATTTTGGTATCCACCAGAGTTTCTTGTTCAAGAAGAACTTCGTACTCTATCTAACAATTCCAATTGAAGTATATCTTTTCATTCTCTCCTGAATTATATGTTTATCTTCTTAATTCTTATTATATTCAGAAATAAAACATTTTGTTTTTAGAAATTTTCTGTTATTATATTGGCAACCTTCACTGTGGAGAGGTGTTTGTGTTGTACATGCCTTTTCTGTTGTGAAAAATGTCTCAAGTTAAAATTAGCATTAGCGGTTTGGTTTTTGCTTTTATTATTTTTGTGATTCTTGGCATTCTGTTTTAAGGATCTTCATTTCTGGGGCTGTGAGTAGGTTCTATTATTGCTATTTACAGCTGCTACTCTAGAATTACTACATCTAATGATGTTATGTTTGTGAATAGAAAATATGCTATACCTTGTTAACTTTTTCTTCAAAGTTGCTAAATATGAGTGGAAATGGTATGATATTTACGTTTCCACTGACTTATATCATGACATATTTCAAAATAGATGTTGTAACAAGACAATGGGTCAAATGTTCAAAGATTTATAGAATCGCTTTCTGATTAGAAATTTTCCATATTGTATGCATTTCTTTGTGAATCTGATGGTAACTCTGCTTAACAACAAATTATCCATGTTCTTTTATGATTTTTGTTATACGTAATAATGCCATTTATTAATAATCATTCACAGATATTCTGTCTTTGAGTATTGTGACTGAATTACTTGTGACAGATTGTTTTTTGAGTGGTCCTTTAGAGTAATTAAAGTTCCATTTGTTGCAGTGTATTTCTTTGGAGAAGATTTGTTTGCAAGAATCAGTCCTTTTTGTGATGCAGAGCTTCAGATTTGCTCCTTAACTTGCTTCTCGTATATGTTTCTTCAATTTGATCTAACTTCCCCTCTTCTAGGGGCTGATGTTCATAGTTTCATGGTAGTTATTTCTTTGTTAAACCTTGTTTTATTATGAATCCAAAAGGTTGATCATGCAATTTGATTATTTCAGTCGAGAAGACAATTATTTTCTTCTTTCTTCCAACTGATGCTACAAATGGTTAATGATTCTAGCTACCAGAAGTGTGTCTACCCATTAAGTATTAAATCACTTAGAACTAGATTAAGATAGTTTGCTGGGTGATAAATTATTGAGATCTTTTAGAGACAAACATCAAATCTGGGCTGTGCAAATAGAATTGAAATCTTCCAGTTATCAATACACATTATCGTTTGGCATTTGAAAGATCTAATTCCATCAGGGTGGAAGTCCTCCTTTCTTAAAGCTAGTGCTTCAATGAGATGAAACAGGTTTTGCTGCTCATCATCCCAACTACATTATTTGCTGTTACCTCGTCTCCCATTTTTCCCTCTTATGAAACTTGGAGGGTTGCTTTAATGGGTTGATTATTCCTTCTGGATGAAGCAATTTGTCCAGTAAGGATTTCTTGGCTATCATCTTTGCTCACGTCTGTCCTTTCTCCATTCCCAGGGCATCTCAGGGTTCGATGAAGCCCACAAGCCAATCCTCTTTGCTCGAGCTTCTTTTTCCCACTAATGGTCATGTGCAGCATGCATCTTTTAGAACAAGAATCACAAATACTTAATCCATTGAGCAGTAGAACAGAAGTAAATAAATACCTTCTGAAATTCTGGGCGTTTGTCATAGGCTGTATAATGCCATACTAGCCCTTTCTTCAACATAGATTCCTATGTAAAGGAAAAAAAGAATGGAGTTGAGAAGGAAACATCAGAATGAACAAAAGCTCAAGAAGAGCAGCTTAAATGTTATTAACCTGCACAAAAATGCCATTGCAGTATACATCTCCCACACAGCGACCGTAACGATCCTCTGTAAATACAAGAATCCTCAAGCACTTCCCCTGAACTATTTTAGTAAGCTCTGCCTTCGCCTCTTTTCCAAAGGGCATTGCGCTCTCTGGTGCATCGATTCCCCTGTCTCCCATTCAATGTCAGCTACCAATATTCCACTATAAAGATCATTCATGATATTTCTATTACAGGCTTTGTTTACCTTAATCTTATCCGATATTTCCTAGCTAAAACTTCCTCGTTTTGGATCAATAGTACTCTGCAACACAATAACACAATGAGTAATGTTGTTTTCTGAACAAGAAATTGCATCAAGAAGTTGATATATCTGTGATGTGAGCTACCTATATCCGGCATCAATAATCTGTTTATGCAATGCATCTGCTTTTGTATAATCTCTTTTTGCCCGAGCTTCTGATCTTTGAACAGCAGCAACTTGTACATCTCGGGGAATACATGCGGACTCCATTGGATCCATAACACTAACATACACAGTTATTGTATCCCCATCGGCAACAGCCTTGGCATCTACCTGAAGCATTTTGTGCAAACAATTTCTTGAATCAATTTTGTCTAAAAATATTTCTTGTTTAACTCTTGATGGTTAAATTTCTTACCGGAAGTGTTATCAACTCGAATTTGAGTCCCTCAGCATAAGGAGGAGGAGTGCCATCAGTAAGTTCCACTAGACTATATGGAAGAGGAAGACTATAGAAAGCTAACAATCCCTGAAAGTTAATAGAAATCAGATAGGATACTAATATCTATTTTCTGCTAAAATGCGGCTTAAGAAGTTTGCATCAGAAATCAATACCTCGACATCAGCTTTCTGGTGTCTTTTTAACGTCTTTATTATAAGCCTTGTGGCTTCTTCAGGTGTTTTAGGTGGAGGTTTTGCTTCTCTCCATGCATCTGAAAGCTTTCTATACCTTCAAATTTTCAACAACATTCAATTCCAAGAATCAATTGGAACCCAGAAACAAAATACCTTGTCCATAAAAATCACACTTAGAACTGCTTGAAGAAATTTCAAAATCAAAGCCTAATTTTGATTTGTCAATTTGCAATATCATTGTACTACTACATTTACAATTATTTTGATGCAATAAAGTAGCCACTTTTACCAGTTAGCTTGAGCTTTCTTTGATGACACAGCATGCTGACTCAGTCCTTCAGGAACCTTAAAACACACAAACAAAGAAATCAAGAAAATGATTTCGCTATCTGAAATATCAAATTCTGACCTATGTAAAAGAATTCACAACCGTGATTGATGTTAAAACCAAATGCGAACACCAATCAATTAGGAAAGTGATTTAAAAAAAAAAAAGAGCTGCTCTAAACCTGGGAGGTAATTTCAAAGTTATAGAGATCATGGGCCAGAGCTTGAACGCCAAAGTTGGCCGGTGCTCCACCATGTTGACCGAAAGAGTCCGACTCTGTTGTGGGCTTGCAGAAATGTCCGCACAAGATTCTGAGAGCATTTCCCATTTTTCAGAACTTTTACAGATCTTTGTGCTTTTTGTGTTGAGAATTGACAATTTGAACCTCAAGAAGTAGAGAAGAAGCTGAGAAATGACAATAATGGCGGAGGGCAGACAGTCCTGTGGTAAGGAATCTATTTCATAAGATTTAAGATTGATGTTAAGAAAATTTGACGATGAAGTTGGGGACCGCATCAGGGGCCTGGTGCCACGTGGAGTACATCCATTGGCTAAAGTTTTCGCTTGTTTTCACAGCAGGTACTGTATTCGAAGCCCGTTTAGTGGGTCAACGTCAACTGTTAGTTTGCCTCTCCTCTCGTTTAAGTTTTCTTTTTCTTGGGCGTTTAAAAAAAGAGAAAATACATATATAAATAGCAAATTTCTATCTCAATTAATTAAAATATGGCTTAAGTACCAATTTGGTCATTAAAGTTATATATTTTTTTTCTAATTTAATTATTGAACTTTTAATTGAGTCAATTTATCCATTTTTACTTTGGTGGAATGGTCAATATGACCATTGAACTTCTAATTAAGTCAATTTAACTATTTTACTTTAATGAAATGGTCAATTTGACCACTGGACTTCTAATTTTTCTAATTTAAGCTAATGTAAATTTAAAAGGTACAACTTCGGCTTTGAATAAAAAATGTATATATTATATACATTTATTTCATTCAAAATTTATTGTTTTTATTTTTTTTTAGGTTGAACAAAATGTTTTACTTTTAAATTAATTAAAATTTTATTAAAAAAAACATTTTTAACTAAAAAATAAGTTAAATCATTTTTTTTTTAAAAAAAAAAAGGGATTATAACAAAAGTTAAAATGAGACATAGATGGAATGTAGTTATAGGAATGTGAACATAATTTCACCTTTTAGTGAAATTAATTTTTTTTTACTTAAATAAGAAGTTCAGTGGTCAAATTGATTATTACCGTAAAGTAAAATGGTTAAATTGGATCAATTAGAAGTTCAGTGATCGAATTGACCATTTTCATAAAGTAAAATGATTAAATTGACTCAATTAGAAGTTCAATGGTTAAATTGAAAAAAATTATAAATTTAGTGACCAAATTAATACTTAAGTCATTAAAATATACTAACCAACATAAATCGTGATTTAATTTGCAATATATATTTTTTAAATCTTGTCTCGAAAGAACACAAGTTTAAGTCAAATATTAATTAGATTGTTTTTTTTTTTTTGAACATTTTACCTTGTAATAAGAAAACAAAAATGACATCGAGCAATTTAAGAAAGATATTTGGAAATAAGTTTTCTTAAAAAATTCTAAATTGCTATTCAATAGGAGGAAGGGAATAAGAAATAGTTCCGTAGGCAGGTAAACATGCTGGAAGAGTCAACGTACAAGACTTTGAGGGTACACTTCACCTTTTCTCGTGGTGGAATTTAAAGACTTTTATTAAGGAGAAAAATTGTCGTGCAATAATCTTTCTTCCTTCCTTCCAAATACTTTTATATTTTTATTTTTTTAAAAAAAGTTTTGTATTGTATTTTTAAAGGGCCGTTTTTATTTTTAGTCAAATTAAAATAGTAATTTATTATTTACCCAATTATTCACAACATTTCACAATTACTCATATCTAAAACTAACTTTTCATTATATACCCATTTTGACTTGTAATTAAAATAAAAAATCAAAATATAACATTTATTCTCCTTTAATAGGAATTTACTATCTTACCCCTCAGTATTCAACATATTCAACCGAACCCAACTACCTATAAAATGAATTGAAGAAACTATAACTAACATCATTCATTTGATTAGAAGTTTTGAACCATAACTAAGAAAATTGCTCAAAGAATCATTCCCTTATAGGAGAGAAAGAAAAAAATCAGCTTTTTATTGTGTTCGATTGTTCAATTTTGTTTTCCGAAATCAAGAAGACGAAGGTAGGGGGTGTTCGAAGGTACATTGTTCGGTTTGTTTCTTTGGTGTTTGGAAGCCTGAGTTTGTTTGTTCTGTGTTGTTTATCTGGGAGGAGGAAGGAAGGAAGGTAGGATTGCAGAGATTTCTATCGAAGTGAGGAGATTTCGAGATCTGAGAGGAGGCTTTTGAGATACGAGATAGGTATATTTCGAGACCTATATAAGTGATTTCGAGACAAGAGATAGTTGAATTCAAGACAAGAGAGGAGGCTTTCAGGACAAGAGAGGGGACTTTGGAGACACACATTGGGGATTCGAA
The DNA here is from genome assembly GCA_028571225.1 of Parsonsia alboflavescens. Taxonomy (NCBI): domain Eukaryota; kingdom Viridiplantae; phylum Streptophyta; class Magnoliopsida; order Gentianales; family Apocynaceae; genus Parsonsia; species Parsonsia alboflavescens. The sequence goes on from JAOXNR010000022.1 coordinate 2,113,583, forward strand.
ACAGAGGATTTCGAGACATACATTGGATTTCGAGATAGTGGATTTGGGATTTCAAGACACACATTTGAACTTTGAGACATTAGATTTCGAGACACAAATATTGGGTTTCGAGACACAAATAGAGGATTTCGAGACATGCATAGTTGATTTCGAGACACAGTGGAGAAATGGATTACGTGAGGATTGCTGTTCACGAGGGTTCTCTAGATGGAATGGTGCATGCACTAGTCGTACCCTCCGATGTGAACTATGAAGATTTGAGGAGAACTATGGCAAACTTGATGAAGATTGACTTAA
>JAOXNR010000022.1:2113979-2157407 GCA_028571225.1 Parsonsia alboflavescens
AATTTAGTATTTAGAAAGTCTAAAAAACACCATTGATATATTCATTTAATTAATAATATGAAAACTTACCAGCAACAACCAAGAGTTATCGTACAAGTGTCTCTTGAGGGCGTCCTCGGAGATGGTCTGTCTATAATACTGCACCGTGTGGCTCCACCCGATCATTCCCCATGGGAACGACTCTGCAACCTCCAGATCATCTAACATCCTCCATACGTAAAAGGGGATGATTGCAGTTGGCTCTCGAGTGAGTATCCAATGACCTACGATGATGCCGCATGCCAATCTGAGGGCATCATCGATAGATAACTGGCCCACGACTATGGTCTCCCACCTCGTCAAGACAACATCTGGAGTAGCCGGATTAATCCCAATGAATCGAGTCATAGCAGAACCCGCTGTCGATGATCTATCAATAATACGTCGATCTACTACCTCGAAACGTAGACCGATGAAGAGAGGGTACTCCTGTAGGCCCAATCGGTGTAACTGGCCTCCAATGAGGAACCACATCTCATCGGGCCGAGAGCGCTCCAAAATCACCTCCCGTCTCAGTATATGATGATGGGAAAGATCCATCATGTATCCGAAGGGGCCTGTCCGAAAACGCTATAGTGCCTCATAGCGCCATAGCAGGTCCATGGTACGTGTAACCTTCGAATACTTAGCATGTGAGCTAAGCGTGCTCCTATCAGGCATAGTGGGATAGTGTTGGAGCTCAAAGGCATGCTGCGTCGGATCCATATATCTACAGCCCAATGTCATTTATTATAACGTTGAAAAAATTAATTATTACTTTCAAATTAATTAAAAATATTATAATTATTATTAATTAATAAATAATATTATTTCCAAACACAACCTATAAATATTTCAAGATACAATGTACACAATTCCAGACACAATGTAGATAGGATATACACACAATATATACCATTCGAGACAAAAATAAACCCATTCAAGACCCAAATTAAACAATTCTACACCAAATTCAATCATTGGAGACAACAACCAAGCCATTCCAGACCAGAGACCAAATTAAACCAATTTCAGACCCAACACAATAAATTCAAGACCCTTGACAACAAATTCTAGACTATAGAGAAGCCATTCTAGACCAAAGAAAAGTCATTCGAGACCATAGTAAATTTCGAGACAATAGTACAATTTCGAGACAAGCCATATCCAGACAATATTCAAAACCATGCACAATGAGACCATTTCGAGACAATAGCCCATTTCAAGACAATGAGACCATTTCGAAACCCTACAAATTCAACAAATCGAAACTCAGAGACCCTTGACAACAAATTCTAACCAAAGAAAAGTCATTTGAGACAAAAAAATACCATTCAAGACAGTGGAGACAATTTTGAGACAATATTCAAAACAGATACATGCCATTCGAAAATAATGAGACCATTTCGAGACAATAGATCAATTTAGAGACATTGAGACCATTTCAAGACAATTATTTCGAGACATCAAGCCAATTTCGAGACCCTACAAATTTAACAATTACACAAATTAAAAAATTCCAGCAGAAATTCAACAATTCGAGACCCAATACCCAAATTCAAGACTACCGAGAGAATTCAACTGATCAACATCCTAATTAAACCATTCGAGACAAAATTCATACAATTCGAAACTCAATATTCAAAACTCATGCACAATACAATACATGCTTTCAACATACTACAAAATCGACGTTAAACAACACATAAAATCAAGGTTCAAGTGAAGAAAACCTACTGGGAAGTGAAGGAACAGCCGCGTCGGTGAGCACGTGAAGAAGGATGCCGCTGGTGAGGGAGTGAAGAAGGATGCCGCTGGTGAGGGAGTGAAGAAGGGAAGAAGGGAGTGGAAGGAAGAAAGTGAGCTTGGTTTGGTGTGGAAAGAAAATGAGAGTGAGGGAGTGAGGGAAAGAAAATGAGGGTGGAAGGAAGAAAGAAAATGAAAGTGAGGGCTCGGTTCTTGGTGATCCGGCTTTCAAGAAGTAGTAGACAGTTGCATATAAAATCGAGAAGAAAATGAAAAGTTGAGTCTCGATTCTCGATTTGGGTATTGAAAAACAAAGGAAAAGGGTGTTATTTTTCATTTTCATGACAATTTTTATTATCCAAAAATATTAGAAAGTCAATTTCGATATAGGATGAAATTGGATCAACCCATTTGGATATAAATGAAATATTTATAGAAAGTGAGTAATATTGAAATTATGTCAATCAATTTGGATATATTTGGGAATTATTTTTAAATAGTGGGATCCCAGGAATGAAGATTCCTGTCTTGAATAGTAAGCTTACCGAACGATCCACAATCCAGTATCAAAAAATCCAAAACTAGGCCCATTTTCATTATAGTTTCTGTTTAATATAAGGAGGCCCAATCTGGGAGTCCGGTTTTGAGAACTTGTCCATTAATCGAATTGAATTTGATTGGTTCAGTTCACTAGGTTCGATCACAATTTTTTAACAGTCACAGATTCCACCCATCTGAGCCCAATCCTGAGACCCGTGTTCTGTGCGAGCCCATGTCCATTTCCAGATCTTTCCATAGCTGTATGCCATTCCAAGTCACTTTCTGTAGCTAAACACGAAAATTGGTGGAGTGGTGCAGGGTTTTCAAAAAGAGTGCGACAGATTGTTGCCTGCCACCAATGATTATGGAAGAAAGCAAATGGGCACAACACAATAATGCCTTTGCCTCATCAGAAGCCAAAAAGAACGTCAATCTTTCCTCGGCCGCCCCTAAACATGGAGCATTTTGTGCCTTGAGTCCGCAAAAGCTGATGTTAAAAGGTGCTTTCCCAAAAGCCAAAAATTCCCATAAATATGTAAAAATATAAAAGAATCATATACTCCCCCCACTCACTTAGCATTCGCTTTGCGTTTTATATACTCCAAACCATACCAAAACAGTTTCACCAACCTCGTCATAATTACTACTACTTCCTCCAAGTCCAACCAAGAACCAAGATTATTGGCAGCTTAATTGGGAGCAAGCAGAGCCCAGAAACAAGAATTCCTTCAAATTCAATGGCTAATGTAAGTGTCCCTTGAATCTGCAAAGTTTCTCTATCCCATTTTCTGTACTTAGTTTTAGGCCTGCATGCCCTGAAGTGATTTGCTACAGGTGGTAGAGTTGAAGGTAGGTTTGCACTGTGACGAATGTATTAAGAAGATCTTGAAGGCAATCAAGAAAATTGAAGGTGATTCCTTACCCATTAATCTGATGTGATCCACCTATTCAGCTTTAAATAGTAAAAAGATTTCTGGGTCTTTTTTGTGAATGACAGACATTGAAACATACGACATTGATACGCAGCTCAATAAGGTTACAGTAACAGGCAACGTGACAAATGAAGAAGTGATTAGGGTTCTTCAGAAAATTGGCAAGCAAGCTAGCAACTGGGAGGAGGCGCATTCACCAAATCACGTATAACCACTTTTTCTCCACTAAATTAACAAGAATTAAGAGCTTGAGATCGATGCTGCGATTATTATATATATTTTGTTTTAATCAATTTTTTTTTTCCGTTCTTACTAGCCTATAAATATATGTGTGTACTAAATTACTAATGGAGACATCACTTTCATCCATTATCAGTTTATATAACAAATTTTTGTTCTCTACTTGAGTAGACCCATCCATCAATCTATCATTCTTTTTTTGTGAACTTAACTGCACAATTTAAACTAAAAATTAGAAGATTTTTCAATCATTTTTATTTTTATTCTCTTTCCTTTTTATTATTGATGATGGAAATTACAAGGGGGTTGAAACTGAAATCAGAGGAGAAAAAACGGCTTACGATGCAAATGAGGGGCGTAAACAGGGCAAGATCTACTGGATCTGGAAGTTGGAGTCGGCTGTACAACGATAAAAAGAGTCTAGAAATGGAAAGACTAGGATCCGGATACCAGGATTGCTACTGTCACAGACCCGACCCACTCTAACGTGGTTGCTTGATACGCCTCGGGTTAACCCTCACAGACACAATCTTCGGCGCCTTCTCGCCGTACTTGCTAACCTCCACCGGACCACGAGGCTGCCTGCTCCACTTCAACAATCCAAGGGAAACCAAATCCAATTCACCGTTGTTTTCTGAAGAGGAAAAAATATGGATACCGAGTCAAACAGAGAGTCAACGAATCCAGAATTAGGAAATGCTTTTTAACTTACGCTTAACGGCAGCAGCGCTGCTTTTGTCTGCGACGTAGTGATCGGGGGAAAAATCGCCGTCCGGCAGAGTAGAGTCGAAGAAATCGTTAAAAGTGTCATTTTGGGGATCTTGAAAGCACTCCTGAAGCCAGTAGTCGCGAAACCAAGGAGAGGAGTGCACGAGATCATACCACTGGTCGGAGAAGTCCTCCACGGCCCGATAAGCAAACGGTACGAAGATCGGGGCATTCGGATTCAAAGTTGATGTAGCCATTTTTGCTAATAATATTGTTTCTATCTGCACAAGAAAAAACAGTAGCCATCAGAAACCATAATCATCAGATACATTAAAAAAAAAAAAATCAAAACACAAAAATGGTCGTAATGTTAAATGGGGAGAGGGAGACCGTAGAGACCTTATGCCGAATGGGTGAACTGGAGCGTTATCTTTGTACTGGTGGTCACATTGATATATAGCCCTGACTGTGACAAAAGGGTTACAAGATAGGACCAGCATCGGAAAAGATTAGATAAGTAAGATAATCCTTAATTGGGGTGATTTTGATTTTTATTATCGTTAAACTTGTTTGCTAAATTTTAAGATAATAAAATTCATTCAGAGATATTTTAGAAAACACATATTTCTGTCTTAAGGAAAATTTTATTGTTAATCAATAAAAATAAACAAATTATTTTAATTAATTAATTATCTATATTATTTTCTTTATGTATGGGGAGATACAATGTGTATTAAAAATAAATCAATATATAAACAAATAAATAAACCGATTTAGGAAATCCAGACGCGACGGGTGACACGTCATAGTCCTTATCCTTGTGCTGACACCCTCGTTGTACTTTGCAATAAAGTAGATTTTTTGTTAAGACCAATAACATTTACTGCAAAGTATTTTTTTAATATGGGAAAGTCCTTTTTAGGGGTCAAACCCCCACTAATTATAGAGAGCTCTTTATGTCAATGAAATGTAAATTAAGAGATATATATGAGATGATAGAGGACTGTAACATAGGTTGTCAGTTTGGGACATTATTCTTATCGAGATAATCACTTATTGAATCAACTCGAACATTATTCTTAGCTTGAAATATTATTCTTGTCAAAATAGTCACTTACCGAACCAATTTAGAACATTCCCCACGTTAAGGTTTGAATCCTCACTAATCGAAAGGTATCCCCTCACATCACTCCTATCGTGCCATCTTACCTGTGTCCTGGGTGGCAATAACATTTACTGCAAAGTATTTCTCGGCTTTAAAATTGAAGGACATGTATGTTATTTGAATAATTTTTTAAATTAAATATTTAATTTTCAAATTAGATAATTTTTCACTTTAATTTGAAAATTATTTTCTCAATTAAATTAAAATAAGACCTTTAAATCTAAAAAAACTTCTTCTTTTTTTAATAAATATTAAAATTTTATTATATAACGAGTAGTATATTAATGAACGGATCCACCGGAAGTCGCAGAACAATAATATTTGAATAAATTAAATTAACTCATCTTCTTGTCCCTCGCGCATGCCATTTCATTTCATTGTCTTCCCTATCGCTCCAAATATTCTTTTCCCAATACTTTTCATTGTTTTTATTATTATTTTTGTTCATCTTTATATATTATACTCCCTTTGTCTGAAATTAAATGTCTCAATTTAATTTATGCAAATTTTTTAAAAAAGTAATTGAATTAGTTCATTCTAAACTTAATCATATCAATTTTTTAATAAAATTTTAATTAATTAAGAAACTAGAACATTCATTTCATAATAATTCAAAATAGAAATTGAAATATTCACGAAGAAAATACTAATAATAATGAATTTATAGTGTGAGATTATATTTTTATTTTATTTTTTAAAATTTTTGTCCTTAAATATAAATCATTCTAAATAATTTTTATTATTACTAATTAACTAAGTATTTAAAGATGTTTTTTTTTGGAGTATAAAGAAAAACTTTGTTCAATAAGAATTATTTTAAAAGTTTTTAATTGATTTGATCTCATAAGTTTGGTTCAAAAAATAGTTCAGTCAATTAAATTTTATTTTCAGCCATAACAATTCCTCACGATTTTATGGATAGTCGAAATGGTCCAAATCATTTATTTTCAACTATTCACATGACAAAGTTAATCACATGCACCGCATGTAAAGAGTAAAATCATTATTCAACCATAAAATGACTGTCTTTTTTCTTTGAAGCTGAGTTTTAAAAAAAAAATTGCAGGCATTCAACCCGTTTCTTTGCCATTGGCCACTTCCTTTACAAAGTTGCAGGCAGCTCTTTTCTTCACAACAGTATTACCGCCATCTTGAAAATGGGCAACCATGGAATGAGCATTACATACATTGTTTTAGAACTGAACGATTACGAGTTTCTTGCTCAACGACGACAACAAGAAGAAGAAGAGGTGACCAGTTCTCGTAAAAAAACAAATAGGGATTGCCTGTTCGGAAGTTTCAAATGACTGATGACACTAAGTATGGAAATAGCATTTGACTATATTATACTAGCACAAGCCAACCAAAGCCGGCTTGACCTGGAGGGTTGGTGAGATAAGGTATGGAGAAAGAACAAGTCTATTACTACTAATTAATTTTAATATTTCCAATTACAGAGCATAGAAGAAGAAAGGGCAATTAAAAGAATAAATGAACACCATAGTAGGGATCCGGCAGTGCATCCGACACTTCAACCTCTCACTTTCTTATCGGGGACTTGGAAAGGCCAATGAGAGGATTGTTACCCACCTTCCGTCTCCCCTTTCCATTACTCGGAACAACTTCAATTCTCTCTCACCTGAACAAGCCCAGGGTGAACCGATGCACCCTGAAAGTGGCTATCGGAGGCCCAAATCCGATGGTACGATTAAAGTCGTCATTGCTCAGAGTACTGATCTCGTTGAAGTTCAGGTTAGGCCTACGTGGTTAATTGACTAGTTGCCTGTGATTGAGTTAATTGAACCATAATCCCCCATAAGAAGATTCTTTAACTGATTATATTTTCGTTCAATTTGTGCAAACTGGTATCTCTTCCGTAACTGATTTCATTTTTCCTTTTCTATTATTGTGTAAAAGAACTGCGTGCAACGGCATAAGGGAAGTGGCCAATGGCGGAGAAAAGAGCTGCCTGCCTACAATTTTTTTTTTTTTTTTTTTTAAATCCAACTTCAAAGAAAACGGCGTCACGAATAGAATGACAATTTTACCTTCCATGTGCAATGTATGTGCAATATGTGACTGGCTCTGTCCGTATGAGTGATCGAAAATTGATGATTGAGACTATTTCGATTACTTGTAAATAATTGAGGGACCATTATAACTAAAAAAACAACTTAAAGGAGCGAACTATTTTTTGATCCAAATTTATAAAACCAAATCAGCTAAAAACCCTTATTTTTATCTATTGACTTGGAGAGTCGGAGACATTTCTATTTTATTAACTTTGATATGCCAAAAGATTTAATTGTTCAGATGCGAAAGAGGGAGGCAAAAAAAAGAAAAACAATAGTAAGTCGAAAAAGATCTCCTCTGTATATTAGCAACATGTAAAATTCCACCACTAATATAGTAGTAATTCAAGATTGGCAAAGTTTCTATAAAGCAAAATGCAGTAACACAATGATGATGGCTGAAATCAAAACTGCCAAAGAAACTTGCTCCTTCATCTCATCAGTACCTTTTTCACTTGCTCCTCACAATTTGTTGTTGAACCACCAAGACAGATACCGGCTTATTGAGTTCAGAAGAAGCAAGCATGTCTCCTATTGGCCCCAGTTCTGGCAAATCATTCCATTCATTAAGGCCCAATAACTGAGGGGATTCCTCTCTGTGGCGACGTCCAATCACGACTAGGTCGAAAGAATCCTGCAAGGCATGCATATGCAATGCAGTTTCTGCTCCATCCCTCACCCCTTCTTCTTTGTACACGATGTTATCTTGGTTAGTTCCCAGCAGCCTCGTCTCCTTCAAAATTTCTGCATCAAGAACAGCATCCCATTGATTCTCATTGTAAGGCTCAAGGGGAACATATCTAATTACAGTCAAGTGTACCCCTGGTGACCTTGCAATCCGCTTCCCATAAGCCAATGCCTCGCGATCATCAGCTCCACCGATAAAGACTACAGCCACATTGTAAGTTGATGGTATAGCATTTGATCGATGTCTTATCTTGTGACGATCAACAAGAATTCCCACAGAGCAGGGAGCCATGTCGAAAACATTACAGTTCATCACCCTCACACTGCTGTTATCTTGGATCATTTTGCCTTGGTGATTCCATTTCCTATGAAATGGAAGAATAATCAATGAAGCCAGCTTGTCAAAGGCAAGTGAACATATATCATGGTGCATAAATCTGGGCAATGACATTGCAGTGAATACTTGCACACTAACCAGCCCATAGTATTGCTGCCCAAATGATTGAAAAAACTCAACAACTTTGTGCGAATGAGAGCCAACCATTGTAGTTTTCTGGCCTAATTGATGATCAATCAGTAACGGGTGAGCCCTTCCAGCAAGCTCAACCAAGTTGAGAGCATACACTGCAAGAGGACTATCCTTGTCAAGTATTGAAGGTTCTAGCATCCTTTTAACAGCAAAGACATCATCTAGCTGATTTGCACATGTAAGCACTCTCAGCTCAGAATTGTGTGAAATGTGTTGGATGTCTCTCTTTTGATAGCCTGTGTATACCCTTGAGTAATCATACAATGACTTTGCACAAAGTTGCATGGTTCCTCCTATAAAACATATGGACAAAGTGACCATGGAAAACGTTTCTTCATCAACAGTCTGCATTGAGACATCAATATGAGGATCACGAATCTTGTTCAAAAGGAGAATAACTAAATGGTTTGCTCATTATTGCAAGGAAAGAAGGAACAAATCTAAATATTCCAGGCCATCCAAATCCAAAGAGAAAGTATAATTTCGCAAGCCATCAATCATGAAATGCTCCAAGAATTAAAAGTTACTTTCAACTCTATATAGAAAGTTTAGGAGTTAAAATGGAGCTTCTGTAAGACAATCAAAAGTACCTGGCTGATGGAGTAGCTAAAATAAGAGGCCATCTGAACAATTCCTTGTGTACTCATGATGCAGGCAAGGGCAGCAGCATCTTTGACTGGAACTTTGCAGATCAGTGCAGGAAAGAGAATTGCACATAATTTCATTGCAAGACAAGCTACAATAATAATCCAGATGTCCTTTACAAAATGCAGGTCATACAACCGAACCAAATTTACTTTCATACCACAGTATGTAACTAAGACTGAAACAAATAACCCAGAGTTTATGGTTTCCAACTTCTCAACTAATGTTGACCCTAAAGGTGGCCCATCTGGCAGGGCCAAACCTAGAATGAATGGACCATACTGGAAGGCCAGCCCTGTATTATCAGTGATTATGACTGAAAACAAGACTGCAAATGATATGAAGATGACATAAACACTGTCTATAGGCTTTCCTTCTGGTGTTTGCTTAATGATCCATCTTGCAAATGGACGTACTATGCCTATGACAAGAAACATTGCAGCAACACTTAGAATGGCGGAGAGTATACCAACTCCAATCATCAAGCCAACATAACCAAGCCTTATATTGAAGGCAACAGTAGCCATTATATTGCTAATTAAGTCGCTGATCAATGTGGATGACAGAGCAAGACGACCAAGCTCAGAGTTCATGATTTTCAGGTCAACCAGTAGAGTAACAATAACTGGAAAGGCAAATAGATTGTTTGTTGCTATAATACTCTTAAGAGCAGGCCACCGGTACATGTTTAGTTTTTCCTCATACAATCGTGTCAAACTCAAGCCACCAGCAAATGGAATGAGTGGTGCAAGAACTCCTACAGTCCAAGCTGTCTCAGTACCAGTACCTGCTGTCATGACCATTCGCGGATTCATCTTCACACCACTCAGGAATATGAAAAAGATGTAACCAATTTTTGAAATTGCATCAAGGAAAATCTCTCCTTCTCGTGGAAAGAATGTCTGAGAGAAATTTGAGATCCGTCCAAGAACAGTTGGTCCCAATATAATTCCAGCCTGTTTTGGGTAGAAAAACAGGAGAGAAAGCATAAGTTATTCAAACAACAGAAGGTTGCCTCTCGGTTTTTCTTTTCTATAATTAGTTATTAGCTCTTCTAAGCTGGTAAAACTTGTTAGTTAGTATCAAGCACTCTGAGCTTGATGCTTTGTCTTATCAGCAAATACATCTACTTTGGACTTCAAAATCTAAAGTTTAAGAAATTTCAAAATCAGATGGATGGCAGGCAGTTGGAGAATCATTAAGTAGTCAGTTTATCTTCTAATTCTCCTAGTCTCTCTCATCAATCTCGTTGCAATCAACCAGCTCCAGTACATTTTTCTCAAAATAGTCTTTGATGACAGGTTCAATAATAAATAAATAAAATAGCTATAACTAATTTACTAAAAATATGGAGGAAAGATAATAACTTTGGTAGAGTTATATGATGAACAATCAAAAGAACATTATTAGTACTAACTATCTTCCCTAACATCATCAGCAGAAAACCTAGAAGAAACAACAAATTTTACAATAAAAGAACAATTCCATGAAAACAAAGGCAAAAGAATCATATCATCCAAAAGAGGGACTTTTTTTCCAATGAAAAAATAAAATGTTAAAATAAAGGGCACGGGAGAAAAACAGTGATCATAATGAAAGAATTTAATTAGGTTTAGATTTTAATCGAATCTCCATATCAGTTTTAACAAGATACGAACAGAAACCTAGTAACAACAAGATATAAATAAGGGCACAAGAAAAAATAGTGCAGGGGAAGAAATTGCATACCAAGATCTCAGAAACAACGCGAGGCAAATGGTACCGCTTGAGCAAGAAATGGAGAGACTGACTAAGGGTGAAAATAATCACCAATTGCAACTGCAGACGCGGCAGCGCATAGTGGAGAAAATTGCTGGCTTGATTAAGGTCCCATACACCCCGTGAATGAAGCGGTAAATCAGTCCAGCAGAGATCTCCGGTTTGACGGAGCAATTCCTCTTCCGCCATGGCCCTGATGCGACGCTCTGATCACATCCTCAATTTTGCTCGTCGCAATCGAAGATGCCATGCATGGAGGTAACTTTGGGACACCAAGAAGTTGAACAGAAGCGAGTTCCGGGGAATTTCTTGAAATGAATGGACCAATTCCCGCGAGCAACGGAAAGAATTCTCAGCCATTGCTATCTAAATATATTCTAATTTCCTTTTAAGTATAGTCTAATTTTAGATTTATCTTTAATTAGTCTGCTCGGGCAAGACACGTGCAGACATCTCAACTATATTTCTTTAAAAACTGAACCTATTAAAATCCGACCTCACCTAAATCGAATCAACTAGAGTCTAAGCAGGAGGATGAAAAAAAAAATTGAATATTTAATTTTGAACCAAATTTATAAAAAGGATGACCAAATAAATAAGTAAATGAAAGCTACCAAAACAAAACAAATAAAAAGAATAAATTTGGTAAAATAAAACTTTTTTTAAAAAAAAAAGCATTCTTAAGGGAAAAACGGTACAATCAACTATATTCTGGACTTCCCTACATAAAAAATGGCCATCTTTTAATCCATCCGTTTCGTAGATCCTCTCCTTGTTGATGATTGAATTCGGTTTTCTGCGGTGGGATTCCGTCCGATGGGCATTCAATCTTTCTTCATTCCTGAACTTATTGCTCCTGGTGTTCTTCGTTTCCATGAATCATTATCGTATATAATCTGAGGTTGATTGTGGTACTTTCGTTACCAGTTATAAAGCTAAAAATGGGAAGATGGAGCAAAAAGAAGAATACACGTACATGAGGGTGTCGCAGACACCAGCGGATTGGGGCCAGCCTGGCCAGAGGGATGGCTTCTGCCTAGCCAAGACCTCTTATCGTTCTCACGGACTATGGAGCCTAGAAGAAGCCAAAGGCTTTCTGGGTTATGCATTACCCCGTCTTCAGTTGCAATTGGCTATCATTTTTGTTCTCACACAATCTCTCCATCTCTTGTTCAGACCTTTCAAATTTCAGAGAGTTGTCGCAGAAATTCTGGTAATTCTTTTTCGCAAAATTTTTTGCTACTTTAAAGTTTCTCGAATTGTTCTGTTTGAATGTTTCTGGTTGTAAAGAACTTTAAAATCTCATCTTTGTCTGCCAAAATATTCAGGATACGGAGGTTATTTTTACAGTGCAAATCCTATAACTTACAAGTCTATTCATCACATAATAATTTAGTTGAAGTGCTGCCATGTTCATTTCTGTAGTAATTATAGAACGTTGAAAAGGGGAATCTTGGGATAAAACAATATGTTATTTAGGTTCTTTATAATACTAATATTTAGGGATGCTAGAAAATTAGGTTCCATATTTAAGAAATTTGGAATTTGCTCTGCCAAATTTTCAGAATTGCATAATTTAATTTGTCAGCTATAATGGACCGTGGTGGAATTCTTAGATGGTTTCCTTATATCGTTTGTTCTTATTTCCTTTATTGGCAAGTTTAATCTTGATTTATACAAATACCAATGAAACAGCATATCGTTGGTTCTTATTTCCTTTAGAGTCCAAATATGCTGTTTGTTTGTTTTTTTAATTTGAAGTGTGATCGCTGTGTACCATGGTTTCCAAGTCATGAATTAGCACGAAAGAAGTGTGATTGTGTTTGCATGTAATTTCACAGATCACCTTTTTTTTATTCAGGCTGGTATAATACTTGGACCAAGTATTATTGGAAAGATCATACCACAGTATCTGGAAAGTCTGTTCCCCGAGGATGGAGATATCTTCATCGACTTACTGTCAAAAATTGGCTTTGTCTTCTTCATGTTTATAGCTGGAGTACAGATGGAATTCAGCACGGTAAAGAAAAGTGGAAAAAAAGCATGGACTATTGGATTTGTATCAGTTATGATTCCAATTGTAGTGGGAACGTGCATGTCCTTGGTATTTGACCATATACTTCCTTTATATTACAGGCCAGCTGCAAAAGCGATTGTTGGAGTTCAAACTCTAACTCCCTTTGCTGTTGTTGCTTGCCTCCTTATTGACCTAGAAATCATTAATAGTGAGCTTGGCCGCATTGCTTTAGCTGCCACATTGATCAGTGATGTAACTAGTTCTGTTTTCACAACTGGGATTAGATTTGCTCTTGTAGGTTGGAGTTTGGCAACGGCTATGCAATCTTTACTTTTGAGCCTCTTCTCTATCTTGGTTATTTTGTCCATTGGAAGACCACTTTTCTTGTGGATCATCAAACAGACACCTGAAGGCAAACCAGTGAAGGGAGTTTACGTTGTTCTTGTATCTATGATCATTATGATATCTGCTGTTATAAGTGACATTGTTGGACTCCAGTATCAATTCGGTCCTCTTATGCTAGGCTTAGCTGTGCCATCAGGACCCCCTTTAGGGACAACAATGGTAGAGAGGCTAGAAACACTATCATCAGGATTGTTTGCCCCATTAATAGTCATTACCTGCGGACTCAAATTTGATGCATTTAAGATGTATGACCTGGATTTCGTAAAGACAGTTTGGATTATTTTCTCACTTAGTGCTGGTCTCAAAGTGATTTCTGTTATCTTATCAGCATTGCTTTGTAGAATGCCAATCAGAGATGCCACTGTTCTTTCAATTATCATGAGTGCTCAAGGAATTGTTGAATTGGCTTTATACCAGAACTATTTCATGAATCAGGTAATATTCCTCAGAAATTCCTTTTTTCTTTTTTAATACAGAGATTTTATGTACTAAAAGTCCATCATAGAGTTTGCTGTCTAATTTCAGATTGCATGATTCGACCAATAGAAAAAATATAAGAGTTCTTGAAAGAAAAATATTGGACTAATGAAACTTCATAACAAATTTCATGATTTTATTGGACACTGAGGTCTATGCTTAAACACTGCTCATGCATTCATGCATTTTAGAATGGTGAAAATATGATTTGATGGAAAACCAACCTTTGTGTCTCTCCCTTGTTTCATGATCTTTGTTCTCTTACTGACACCGACACTTGTTCTCTTTCTCCCTTGTTCCATTCAAGAAACTGACACTTCTTTCCTTAAATACAGACAATAGATGAGGAAACTTTCGCAGCAGCAACTTTTTCAGTATTGTTAACAGATATAGCCACAACATGGCTTATAAGATCCCTGTATGATTACTCGAGGAAGTATACTGGATATCAGAAGAGAGACATCCAGCACTTGGCATCTCATGGAGAATTTCGGATCCTGGCATGTATCCATCGGAATGATGATGCATTTTCTGCTATAAAGCTCCTGGGAATATCTAATCCTACCAAGGAAAGTCCAATTGGTGTGTATGCCCTGCATCTGGTGGAGCTTGTTGGTCATGCCCCACCACTTCTAATCAACCATGACTTTGGCCAAAAGGCTTCTTCATTAGGCTTTCGTTCAACAAAGATAATTGACGCTTTCCGTCATTACAAGGAGCAACATCCAGGGCTCATCAATATGCAGGCCTTCACCGCAATGTCATTACCTAGATTCATGCAAGAGGACATCTGTTCCCTTGCCTTCAGCAAGTTGTCTTCCATCATAATTCTTCCCTTTCACCGGAAATGGAATCCACAAGGTAGACTTCTATCCGACAGCAATGTCATAAGGTCAATAAACCGCAATGTGCTTGACATGGCACCTTGTTCTGTGGGAATTTTCATTGATAGACACAAGATGCGCCAATCATCCCACGTTTCTTCAGTTCACCGCATTGCAGTAATTTTCCTAGGAGGTGATGATGATCGTGAAGCACTGGCCTATGGGTTGCGCATGGCAGGATCACCAGGTATTAACTTATCAATTATTAGGCTACTGGCAAGGGATGACATAGAAGAGGATGAATGGGAAACAATACTCAACACAGAAAGCTTGAAGCAGATAAAATTCCAGTCTTCGTTTCATGCTAACGTGACATACGTGGAGGAGATGACAAGAGATGGATCTGAGACAACCGAAACAGTTAATCTGCTGGCAGAAGATTTTGATTTGTTAATTCTGGGAAGGCGCCATAGAGATGATTCCCCTTTGTTATCAGGCTTAATGGACTGGTGTGAATTGCCAGAACTCGGTCCCTTGGGCGATATGCTTGCCTCTGTAGATGTGAAGAATGCAGTTTCAGTTTTGGTGGTGCAACATCAGAAGAACAGAACTGATGACAAACCTCATAGACAAGCTTAGTTATTCCACAGATTGAAGAATGGAAGAAACTGAAGCTTTTTCCTTTTTGTTCTCCCTGGAGAAAAAAAATTATGAGAGGGCAATGTTGAGGCAACTCATTGATGAAAGAAACCAAGTCAATTTGATTGGTGAAGAAGAACAATGATTGTTGAAAGGAATTGTACTGTATTGACATTGTTTCCTGATTTCCTTCCTTCGTGGATAAAATGTCCGAACATAATTAAAAGAATAAATTTAAATGAGCAATGTTGTCAATATAGTTTATAATTTTTAGTTTACATATTTACATACAAATTACACTTGTACCGCTTCAGATTTCATATTTGTACATCACTTCATATTACACAAATAAAAATTTAATGTATCCTTCAAAAAATCAAGTTCTCCTAAAGATTAATTTGTCTTATCTTTTTAGAGTTAGCTTATCTTATCATTTTTAAATTTTGATGCATAAAATATATTAAAAAAATAATAATTTAAGATTTTTATTAATATTTTATTACCGTCACAGCTAACAAAAAAATCCGGGGAGCCTTATTCTTCAGGTGGGATCCAAAAAAAAATTTGAAATTTTTTTTAAAATATATGTTTTATGATTTAATTTATAAAATAAATTAGCATAAAATAATTTTTTAAAAAAAGAGAGAGAGAGAGAGAGAAAAGGTGTATTGGTGTAAAATGGAGTTATATTATAGTGAAAACTGGATTAAGCATCTCGTCAGAAGGTTTCGTAGCCCATTTTCTGTGATTTTGGATTTGGACCTGTCCAGCTGGGTTATGGGACTTTTTGGCATCATTTCATGTTGCCTGTGGTATTTTGGGCTTTCAAAAAAGTTTCATGATATAAGGATCATGCCACGTCAGCAACTAAAGGCAGAGCACTCCTTCCCAAGTGAAATCGGAATTCTCGACTAATAAAGAAGAAACACCTCAGTTGGAGAGAGAACGGGGGAAACCGAAGACTTTAAAAGCTTTGATCCTAACAGTTCGAATAAAAAAAAATTTTTTTTTTTTTTGGGTTATTTAAACTATTACTACTATTTGTGAGATTAACATTTTTAACACTCGGCGACAGATACAAATGACAATTTCAAAAGCAACTGTTAAATGTAAAATGACACGATTACCGGTTTATTCAATCAAGTACGCGGAGAGAAGACCAAACTCAACCTCTCTCTCTCTCTTCGTCATCGGCGCCATCCATGTATCCATCTTCATCGTCATATTCTACTTCTGGTTCGACCGGAGCTTTACGTATAGGCATAGTCGGGTTTGGGCCCTTTGCACAGTTTCTAGCGAAAACCATGATAAAACAGGGGCATGTTCTAAGGGCAGCTTCAAGGTCAGACTACTCCCAACTGTGTGTTCAGTTGGGCATTCCATTCTTCAGGTACTGTTTATGTTCCGAGTCCCTAAAGTAGTCATGGAAATGGAATTACTGTCTTTTTTCTTTTCCAATTAGTCTTAATTTTCTGGATTGGTTGATTTAGGGACATGGATGAGTTTATGCAAATGGACCATGATGTCATACTTTTATGTACATCAATCTTGTCTCTCTCTCAAGTGGTCAAGTCCATGCCAATTCAGAGACTCAACGGCCCGACTCTTTTCGCCGATGTACTCTCTGTGAAAGAACATCCCAGAGATGTTCTTCTGCAAGTACAAGATTATAATGATTTTTTCTTCCCCTTATTTAATTCTCCTTCAATCTGACAATTCTCATTGTGTTTACTTTTATCTCGTCTGCAAAAGGCAGTTCCTTCGGAATCGGATTTGCTATGCACCCACCCAATGTTTGGCCCAGAAAGTGGAAGAGATGGGTGGACTGGACTACCATTCATGTACGATAAAGTTCGAATAAGGAATGAAGATATTTGCTCCAGTTTCCTCGATATTTTTTCAAGGGAGGTAAAAGAAAATTTCATTTTTCCTAGAGCTCGCAGGCAGGTTGATTTGCATAAATTCCGTTATTGGTATGCTTCCCAGGGTTGCAAAATGTTGGAGATGACCTGTGAAGAGCATGATAAACTAGCTGCCAGAAGTCAATTCTTGACTCATACTGTTGGCAGGTAAACATTATCCATCCACTTAAATATATTACTAGAAAGGGAATGGTTAAGATTTTTAGCCGTGAGAAGAGATTGAATCAATTCAAGATTTTGACAGGGTCCTCAATGAAATGGAGTTGCAATCTACTTCTATAGACACGAAAGGATTTCAAAAGCTTATTGAAGTGGTATGCCTGCTTAACATCTAGATTGTCAGTTTCCGGTGCACTTGTGCCATTTTTCTATACTGATCACGCAGTGGGGAATGGGTGAACTCCGACTGGAGAAGATCCGAGATCCCAATTGCACTGACATTTGAATCATTTGGAAGTGCTTGATAAGCTATCCTATTCCTGAATGCAGAAGGAAAGCTCAGCGAACGATAGCTTTGATTTGTTTCGGGGGCTATTCGTTCATAATAGGTTTGCCATAGAAGAGGTAAGAAACCACTGGGTTCGTTCTATGTGAATTTTCGATAATCGAATAAAGGATTCTGACACTGATTCCTGCCTATTACAGCTGAAGAACTTCGAGATTGCTTTCGAGAAGGTCAAGCAGAAGCTGCTTGAAAAGACAAAACAAGAAGCTGATGCTTAGAGCTTGTTCAAGTATGGGAAGCCCTCTCACTCTGATTGAAGAACTCAGTGCCTTGACTTTCTGATTTCTCAGGCTTACCTTCATATTCAAATTACTCTTTTTCTAAATTAGTTAAAAAAATTTTAAAAAAATTAATATTATTAAATCTAAAATGAACAAAATCAACTTATCTTTGTGCAAATCAAAACCCAATTTCTATTTGGGAACAGAGGAAACATTTGTTTACTGTGACAGAACAGCTAAAAGACATCCACCACATCTTCAATAGGAGTTGACATATTTGTAATAAGCATAGACCAATTTCTCGGAAGAGAGAGACAAGAAAAAAGACTCTT
Organism: Parsonsia alboflavescens; assembly: GCA_028571225.1. Taxonomy (NCBI): domain Eukaryota; kingdom Viridiplantae; phylum Streptophyta; class Magnoliopsida; order Gentianales; family Apocynaceae; genus Parsonsia; species Parsonsia alboflavescens. The sequence goes on from JAOXNR010000022.1 coordinate 2,132,362, forward strand.
GATACAATCTTCAGTTCCTAAGCAAATTGACTTTATGGGAGGCAAAATTGGGGGAAACAATACAAGAACTTATTTGGGGTATAGGAAACTAATTTAACTGGTAATTAATAATTATACTGGTAATAATAAGATCCTATACAAAGAAAATGGTGTGGGTACTATCTACTGCTTGCTTATCTCATCAATATTGGTTTCTTCGGAGGCATTGCATTCTAATGCAGCATTTGGAGTATCTGGTGTCTCGATGGAATCATTTTCATTCTTTTGAGCCTGTAGTCCAGTCGTCCGTGCAAGATCAACCCATTGCTGTAGAAAATGGTAAATGAGTGATAGAAGATCAGTATAATAAAGGACAAACAAATTGAGTACAGAACAAAACACTGAATTGATTTCCCCTCTCCTGCATTTTGCATCATGGAAATTACCCTGGCATATTGTGTTCGGGAAGCACTAACCTGGGTTCCCCAATAGGAGTTGATTGTTCGAACAACAAAAGATAGCATATTTACAAGCAACGTTTGATCAGAGAATTGATCAGAAATCCGATGCTCCACTATACCGGCAATAATCTGCATTACAATATAATTTTTGAGTTTGAATCAAAACATAAAGCAATCTGCCTTAAACAAACTGAACAATCTTATAGCCATTAGTCAAAACTATTTTCATGTTGATCATTATGAAGGCAGTTCTTATGTTCTAAACTGTTCATCAATGTGAGAATTGAACTCTCTTCTCATGTTTGGGCAAGAAGAATTTGTAAGTTCTTGCATAAGCATTCATTCCCAGCAAAGTATCAACCACTGTGGCTTTCACTTCTGTAGTGTCATATACTAAGTCAATAATTTAGATAGTTGACTAATTTACATACAGAGATAATAAATTGTACAGTTGACTCCACAAATAAAACAAGTATCAGATATGTCATACTTAACCAATACAGGAGATTGTAACCAGCAAACATCTAAGATAAACACCGATAGATCAGAAAACAAGGTTCAGGATGATCCTTATAAGTGGGAGATCCATTATTGGACAAGCCCCTTTCATCCTCTGCCTTAGAAAAATCTGTTATTTTCTAATTTTTGGGTTGGCAAATAGTTACATGTTTACCTAGTCATTCCTACAATTGCTCCTTATCCATCCAAATTTATACTGGAGAATCCAGCCCATTTAAATGAGCATTAAAAAAACACTCATGAGACGTGCACACAGAAATAAACATTTCTTGCCACCGTTATTTAGTGAAATGCAGCACATAGTGTTCATAGACATGTTCAAAGAGAAACATCTACTATTCAGGACTAGAAGGATTGACAATAACAAGAGAACGATAACAAGGAGACATTCCACTACCTGATAACGAAGATTTGCTGATGTCCCTAGAAACCAAGAATATACCATTGCTGTTTTCATTATTGGTGATCGTTTAATATTCTGATTGCCAGCAAGGTCCGGATTTAAAAATCTGCGTATGGTATATACAGTGTTTGATGAAGCTACAGCTCCAATACTAGAAATGAATCCAACGGCTGCAAGTTTCAGACCACCAACAAGAACTGATGCCACTCTGTGACTCACATTCCAGTCCTTCCCAGCAAGATTTTTCTGAAAGGCATTATCTGGGATTGAACCTAGAAGACCCTTTAATGCCTCCATGCCATCAGGTGAGTTGAAGTCATCAGAAAATGACAGGAACGACAGTGTGGGGGCAGGCAACCACACTGTAAAAAAGTCTACAATTGAACCCCTAACTGTATCAGTGACAACGTAATCAAGTTCCTCAAAAAAATTTTCTTTACGCCTCTCATACTGTGCCACGAGAGTGGTTGTCATTGATATGGCTTCTTCTATAGCTAATCTATGTAAAAATTTAGGATCTGCCAATAATCTTTCTCTGAATCCCTGCACAAAAATCAGCATTGGGCAATTATATGCTTATCCCATCCTATAAATGGAAGGAAAAACTTAAACAGTGATATAGTAGTATCAGCAAGCAACACACCTGAAAACGATGGGTGAATTCAGAAATTAGAGGATATTGCTCCAGATCAAAAAAGTTTTGAAGCGCTTCAGGAGATACAAGACCAAGATCAAGTCCTTTCTGCAGATCCTGAAATATAAAGAGATTTTATGGATAAGATGAATCAGCAAAACACCATTAACAATGTGGCAGTACCGTATGGAATTAAGATTAAGGTCCAATAAATAGAGACTTTTGTTACTTCAAAATAAAGAAGTTTTTACTCCAGACTGTAAAGACCTTTTCTAGAAAATTGAGATGGTAAACCCAATATTTTTGTGTTTGAAGCTGATTTGTTGTACAAGCAACAATTGCAAACTACCACATTATTGCAAGAAACAAGTAATGCAACTAACCTGTGGCAATGCATCTCGCTTCCTACCCGCTGCATTCATTACCCGAGCAATTTCAGCACGATCAAAGCAATTTCGGCTGCAAGGGCGAGCGGCAGAATACCACAAGAAATCAGCAACTGGAACTTCTCCCTCTCTCCGTATTTGTTGTCTTTCAGGGTCGAGCAGTATTACAACTTGATTTTTCTTTTGCATCTTCCTAGAAATTCTTGCAGGTATCCCAGTCCCTCTTGATCCATATGCTACATGGCTTGCACCAGTCACCACAACTAGCATGCCTTTTGCTCCACCTTCTGTAACTGCCTGTAAGATAATCTGTGACATTGTATAATCCTCGACTACTTTGGCCTGTGCAGAAAGGTATGAGGTTGGACCAAAAGGCACAGATTGATTTGGATAATTGAGGCCCATTGATGATCGACGTGATATAGGAGTAAACCCCGAAATAAAGCCTGAACCAGCTGGAGGAGCATACTTTTTCCTCTCAGCTTTAGAAAGTCCACGAATTCCTTCAGCTTGCACTGCTCTTAAAACCTGGCAAAGAATTCAATTAGAGAAGATGGACATTTTTTCCAATTGAGTTGGAGGGAGTGAAAATCACAATTTTCAATTTAATAAGAAATTATTATAGATCAAGCAAATAATTTGAAGGGAATGCATAAAAAATGACAAAATATATATAATCATGAACAATCTTGACGACCAAACAGATAGCTACTGTCAATACTTTGTCAGCTTTAAACTTAATTTCTATCTTTTTATTGACTGGCAACTAATCACCTTACTCATCTTAAGGTAAGAAAATATGAAACCTATGAATAGATAAGAGATTAGAGTTGCTTGTTACAGATCAGACTTATTTTTTCTTTTCCAAACCCAAAATTGGACTTGCCTATCTTTCATTGATCTTATATGCAGACTACTTCTTCCAATCAAGGTTCCCAGCATAAAAAAACAACAAAGATATACCGATAGGCCTCATGTATCTATCTCTGAAGTACCTCGAGTGGCATTCCACATGCAACCAGCCGAACATCATTATCACGGCAATAATTAAGAAGAGGTTCATACTCCTTCCAGCCCTGAGGAGGCCAGTGTGTTACAAAAGACTTAAGGGTTTCTCCGTCAATCCTGCCAGCAAACATGTATTTCAGCAGGTGTTACATATATATATGGAGCTAGTCACACTTCTTTTCTACTGTCTTTTTCACGATTTTATCAAGGACAAGGTAATAGTTCAGTTAGAAATTTCTGTGTCAAAAATCAGTCTCCAGTAACAGGTATAGAAATATGACACTTGAATACACAGTAAGAAAAACACCTTCACAATAAATTCATTTTTGTGCAAAAAAATAGAAAAAAGGACACATCTTCTTTCATCAAATTTTGCTTAGTGTATGGTAAATGAATGGATGAGGTAAAGCCCGTCAGGTTTGCCACTCGATCTCAGCTGCTAATACCGGAATAGCAGCTTTTTGATATGGCTATTGCCACTTGCCGCATATCCTTGCTCAAAGATTCTACTCCCTTTTTCTCCAAATTGTGATAAATAACATGTATGGACTAAATAACATATATTTCAACAAAAAGCACCAGATTAAATTTCATCTAGTCATTGCACATTATAGTCGGCTTTATGTCTATCGCATTCAGTAAAACATTCTAGAACAATACAATTCATAAGAAAGGATTATGGAAAAACAGACACTGTAAGAAAAGGAAATTTTACTTTCTTTCAACGAATTGATTGAGCTGATCCTGCAGATTACAAGGAAATGCTTCCAAAGCTAGAGAAATTGGTTGCTCCGCCTCAGAACATCTCTTCTTCAAATTCTTCACGATTTCCAGCTCCAACTCCCTATCATCCCTAATTGGAACCTGCTCCGCCTCCCCTAGGTAGACTATCCTAGCATTCATTAGCTTCTCCCATACCTTCCGCTTATCCTTTCCCAAGGCCAAGGGCTCTCCAATTGCCGTAGCATCATAAATCCTAGAATTTATCACCTCCTCCCCCGTCTCCTCCACCTTCTCCCCTGCAGGTTGTGACTGCAGTTCCGAAGTCGGCGTTGTACTTCCCGTCCCCTTAGTGGACGGAATAAAGGACGTCTCGTCTACCTTCTCATCGGCTCTGGCCACAGCCGACTTCAGAATGCTGGCTCCAATAGCAAGGAAAGGAGCGACAAGCACGTCACGCCTTCTGGGAACCGAATTACTCGACCTCTTACTAGGGCCAGGACATTCGCCGCTCACCGCCGCAATTCGACGATAGCGAACAGAAATTTTGTCGTCGCAAGGCTGGTAAGAGACTCCAAAAGGGCACAGGGAATTAGAATTCAAACTCATTAATGAAACTCCCGTTGGAGAATCCAAACGGCACCAGTCGGAGCTGTATAGGAGTGGGCGGAAAGAGAAGCCAACGCCTCGGTGTGGAGTATGTGGCTTCATTTCTGTCCAGGGAAGGCTTGGTCTACACCATCGTCGTGTGCCGGATCTAATCAATATTCCAAATATGATAGCGAATTTATCGGCCAAGAAATTTTGGTAGAAAGTTGTGATTTTTTTATTTTTTGAAGATGACTGACTCTCGTCAATGGTTAAAAATGAAAATTGTCAAATTTGAATTTTCTGAATTTATTACGTGGCAGATATGCCTGATTTTAGCTTAAGGCCAATGATTGGGCACGTCGGACATCGTTTAAAACACGAGTGGAGTTCCGTGAAGATCACGAACTCAATTGACTCAGATTTTAGATTTTTCCGTGATGTGTAGTGATATCGAATTACCGATATAAACTCCACCATCGTTCATCTCCATGGATCTTGGCCCATTGGGCTCATGTCTCCACTAGATTTCAGATTCAAGTTGTGTGAAAAAATATAATAATGCTCCATCCGGTTGAAATGAAATTTTAATTTATAAAATTTTTTAAAAAATTAGTTGATTTAATTTATTTCCAATTAATCATATCAATTTTAAATAATCTAAGGAGTGATACCTTAATTTCCATACAACTCAAAATATAAATATAGATGTTCAATTCCATATTGATAGAGTAAAAAAACAATATACTATCTTTGTCGCACAATATAAATCGTTAATTGTCATTTTATATGAATTAATAACTCTCAAATTCAAATCATTGATAATTATAATTCACCTTTTTCACAATAAATGAAAAGGAATATTAATGGAGGATAGAAATGAGAAAAATATCATAACTATATATTGATAATTACGGAACAACTTATATTGTAGGACAAGCAAAACACTCTGAAACAACTTATACTTGGTTGAATACCTAGTTTTAGAATTTGTAAGAACATCAATGGATTTGTGAAAAGTACGTGTGTAATTCATGAAATACTCGATATTAATACTCCCTCAAGATCATAATTAAATACTCATTTCATTCAAAATTAAATATTCTATTTTGACTTATACAAAAATTAAGAAAAATAGTTGAATTAATTAATTTTTAAACTTAATCATATCAATTTCTTAACAAAATTTTAACTAATCTAAGAAATGGAAAATTCATTTCCAAATACTTAAAAAATAGAAATGAAGATATTCAATTTCATACACGTCATTTTAAATTAAAAATATTTTATTAAAAGAGTTTATCTTAATTTACTTTGAATACGCCAATTCTGATTCATCAAAAATTTTCTTTTGTAGAGAACATATGCATGTCGTTTTTTTTTTTTTTTTTCTAATTAAAATATTTCATTAATCATAGATATAAAAGTGTCACATAGATGGGAGGAAATCCCATGGTATCGGGGGAAATACTAGACCCCAAATAAAATAAATGGATGGAATGCAATAACACAAAAGTAAAACAAACACACAAAAACCATTATCTTAAAAACTAGGCCATTGTCATTGAGTAGAATGGATGAGAGAATCTCAATTTCACCTCAATATATGATAACTCTCTCCAAAACCCTAGATGCATTGGTATTTGTAAAAGCCAAGAAATTATTCTAAAAACGAATATTTTATTTTTAAAAATAAAATAATTTTTTGGTATAAAATGTCATTAACAATCTCTTATATTCAAGGATATACATTCACTGCATCCAATGATATAGTTAAATGGTTTAAAAATGTAACTTGCATATCATAAGCTATGGATTTAACTCAATTTCCCTACATACTCTAATCTTGATGGGTCTGCGGATCCTAATGGAATAATTGAAGCGTCTGTAAGAGTCTGACACAAACATTGCTACATAATATATATATAAATAAAATATATATATATATATATATTTTGAGGATATATATACATATAGATACATTTACTCACATGATCTTCCCACCACTCATAGCATTAAGATGATAAATTACTCGCCCCTGGGGCATAGGCGAACTGGTAAGACTGACGTGACGTTTGGTTAACTCCAACGGCAGGCGGAGGTTCGAAACCCGTTGGACGTAGAACATGGGTATTAAATTACCACCTGTTACGTCCTCTTCATCTGTTGTTTACTCTTTCCATTCTAAAATATATTTTGTTTGTCTCATAATATAAGTCATTTTATAATATACATTATATAGTCATCATGTTTTTTCCACATATATCCTCCATTTAATATCACATGTCATTTACTATGAAGAAATACAACTCTAATTATAAATATGAATGATAAATTATATTTTAAGCATAACAAATATACATTTATGGCTTCTTAATCCATGTAAAATGACAACTAACTTCTTATGAATTTTTTATCAAGTTAAAATGAGACATTTAATTTCGTATTGAAAGAATATATAAATGCTTCACACTATCTCAAATTGGATACCCTATTTAAATATTTATGTTTCGAATAATTTGAGATTAAGCGTTTTGTTTTTAAAATTTTATGAATAAATTGAAATTACTGTATTCAAAATAATTAAAATTAATATTCAATTCTGAATAATATTTTTACTTCTACATCAATGTGAACTGGAAATGGTTCATTCAAGAAAAAATAAATAAAAAGTTTTTTTAGGAAAAAATAATTGACTTGTAACTGCTCAATCTCTAAGGATTCTCCTTATGGTAAATCTCACCTCAATAATTGCACTAGCGCCCCACGCCGGTCTAACCCTGTTTACCTAAGGCTAGCAGCAGGTGAAACTTGGAAGGAATGTATTCCTATTACTACACCTGGACAGTCTATTCTTTTGGAGAGAATCATAAATGCGGGTGTCTGCTGTCAAATCTTGTCACCATCTTCGGAAATGGTTAGCTCTTCTGCACGCCTTAAATATAAATTAATGTATCAATACTGGTTCTAAAAATGTTGCATTGACTAAAAAAAAAAAAAAAATCAAAAGCTAGGATCAATATTTATCCCATAATTGTTTGTCTATTTTTGAATTGAATATTTATTACGATTTTTTTTTTCTAAAAAGCATTTTATTTTGTTGGTTTCGTGCCAATATTATAATTTATATGTGGCATTTAAATGTTTATGTTTAACAAGGTGATTTTTATTTTAGAACCTGAAAAAAAAGAGTTGAATATTTAATTTGATGCACAAAATTATCTAAACTTAAATGTTACTTTTGATTTTGCCGTAAAATTAAGAAGTGTCATTAAACTTCGTTTAATTCAATTTTAATTGGTAATTATCTTTGCAATTATTGGTGGAACTAAAAGTTAATGCAATACTATTTGTTTAAATTAAATATATGGGGAAATGTATACTTTTAAATTGAGAGTCTGAGACCATATTTACTTTACAGTAGTGGACCTTTAGTCCAATATAATTCAAAACATTAACAAAAGACATTTAATCTTTTACCGTAATTTTTTATATTATTTGATGCTTTATATATATATATATATATATATATATATATATAGTGGTATCCGAATCATTCTCATGTATTTCGACTATCAGTTAAAATTTACAACTCATCAAGATTTTAGTAGATAAAAATCGAATCGAACCCAATATCTACAATATATAATAATAAAATAAACAAAAAATGACTTTTGAAATAATAAATATAAAATTTAATATATTCATGTCTTTTTAGTAGTAAAGAATACTGCTGGAGAAAAGCACGAGCATGTTATTCTTCACAAGAACCATTCAATGAATGCATTTTCCGTTCACATTTAATGAACATATTTTTATTTAAATATGAATTTGAAATAAATATATAGAAATTTTGTTAATCATTTTATTATATATTAGATTCTATCGACCCATACGTACTCGTAAAATGATATTTGTTTTATTGTATATATAAGAAAAAAATATAATACCAAAGAGAATTGTATAGAATAAAATGTCCATTATTGATTTTATAAAAAAAATTAAGAATTTTTTTTTCCTAAGTTAAATTACTAAATAATATTTATAACTAATTGTATTGCCACATTATTATTTTTTAATTGGATGTAAGAATATTAATCAAGGGGTATTGATCCTATATTACACCGTGCTAGTGTAGCAGATGCGTGTTTGGATGCAATTGTCTGGTTATAATTAAAATGTCCCGGGTACCTTAGTTAAAATGATACTTTTTAAATTATTTTTTCATTTTTTTTTTTTAATTCATAGTAAGTTGATAGAATTTACAAAGGTATAATACCAAAAGATTAATAAATATCCATTTGAAAATTGAAAAAGATTATAAATTGAAATATAGTGTTTTTATAGAAGTGACGGACAAAAACACTGAGAGAGTTGAGAGACTATTACTATATTATATTATGTAATGTATAGATTCAAGTCTTATATTATTATCTATCTATCTACTATTCAAAGCAAATTTTATAAAAATATTGAAGGGGAGAAGCTTTCTTTCTTGGGTAACTTTCCTCCCCAATAATTATTAAGGTTTTTTTTTTATTAATTGTAAAAATATTCATAAAATAATTTAATATAAATAAATTATATTTTCTCGAACAATAATTTTAATAAAACTAATACAAATGTTAATTTGACTTTATCTCCGTGCTAATATTCTTACAAAACTATTTTATCAAATTTATCATCATTAAAAATAAGCACAGTTCAATCTTGTGCAAGTGAGGCTTAATTATATATTATATTATATTATATATATAAATAAAATAAAATTCTAAACCTTATTTTGCCTCTTAAAAAAAAAAAAAAATTGTGTCAATCAAAACTTTCATGTTAATGTTTAAAAAAAAAAAAAATTCAAATTTCAACCAGTTCCTTTTGAAATTTACCGAAGCCTAAACTTAGAAGTACAATGAAGAATATGTTGAACAAAGAACAAGTTCAATTCTAACAAATATAAGAAATCAAATCCACTAATTCATTCATCTAGAAGCAACTTAGTAATCTAAAACGAAGAGGTTAAGATTAAGAATGGAGGCAACACCATCCAATTTAACATCATTAAAAATCTGATCTTCAGCATAAAATGTCTGGATAGCAATGCAGGATTTCCAATTCTATAGGGTAAAAGGAATAACACAAACTCATTACATGAAACCCGAAGGGGGAAAAAAAAGAGGAAAGAAAGAAATTTATGCTATTTCTACATAATAATGAATTTCCATTTCCATATGTTTGAATCAAACTATAATATGATTCTACCGTTTTTTTTAGTCGTTATTATCCCTTAATATATTATGGATAATCATTATGATCCATCAACATATTATGAACAACTATTTTGATCCCAACTATAATTTTTTCTAGAAAAAAACTCTTTGGAACCAATCTAGGAGTTGTGAATAAATTTTGTTTGTTCAGTTAATTTATTTGAGTTTGTTAATCCAAATCTTTTTTTTTTTTTAAATGATCGGCTAGATTTTAAGAGATAAGGATGATATTGATAATTTTTTATCTAAAATATTATCTATGCTGATAAATGACTAGTATTTTATTATAAAATAATAATTGAAACCATAATTATGATTAAAAAGAAACTTGGGATCATATTATAATTTGATATATGTTAATAACATAATTCCCATCTTAGAGAGTCCCTGCATGTTGGTCTCAATTACCATACGATCAAATTTCCCCTCCTTGTTCACCAATTCTCCAATCATCCTTCTTCTCGCTCAACAATTTTGCAGTGATGCAAAAGGATTGTCTCATCTTATTGAGTCCGATTTTGAAATCAAATTAGACTGCAGCAAACCCCATCAAAATTGCAGCATCTCTCTGCATGGAAGATCTTGGGGTTAAATTAAAAACTAAAAAGAAAAAGGATAAGTGGGAAAAGGAATAGTCAAATATATTCTGTAATAATAACCTTTCGTGGGCGACCAAGTTACGGTCATCGGATCTCTTCTTTCTCTTCTGATCTGAGCTTTTCAGGCGAACAAAAGAGGCAATTTGATGGAAACGTAATAACCATTCGTTATCCCCCAAGTTAATGTCATCGGATCTCTTTCTCTTCTGATCTGAGCTTTTCTGGCAAACGAAAGAGGCAATTTGATGGAAACGGCAGGCAGGAGTTTTAAAGAGGGTGGAAGAAACAGATAAAGTCAAGGTCTGAGATTTTTCATCTTCAGAAACTGCTACAATGAATGGACAAGATGGCCGCAGGGTTTTGGGACATTTCAATGGTCAATTTACATTAAAAAAAAAACCTGGTTAATTGTCATGGCAATACATGGCTCTCACATCTTTCCCCAGAGGCATAGGTGAGCTGGTAAGGCTGACGTAACGTTTGGTTGAATTCAACGATAGACGGGGGTTTGAAACCCATCGAATGTAGAACGAAGGTTCTCAACGGTTGGTTCACTCCAAATGGCCATTGCCCCCATGGCGTCCTCTCCGTCAATTCTCTGCCAGTTCGTGCACATCCCTGATTTACATCTCGTTGGCACGAGGGGCCTTGTCGTGACTAGTGGGAGGGGTTTTGCCCCTAAGGGACTTTCCCCTTCAATCCGAAGTATAGATTATAAAAAAAAAAAAAAAGTTGCATTTAGGTTTTAAAAACATATTTAATAAATTATTTTTCACTCCCTGCATATTTCATAAATTAATACTTCTTTAATTTAAAAATGAATGTTTTATTTTGATTTAATTAAAAATATTTAATTTTTATAAAATTATCATTTTGCTTTTTTCATAATTACTCATTTCATTTGGAATTAAATGTCTCAATTTAATTTGTAAGTATTTTAATAAAAAGTTTGACTTAATTCATTAATATCCTGTATTATCAATTTTTTTAATAAAATATTTATTATTTTAAAAAATAAGACATTTAATTTTGGATAATTCAAAATAAAATATGAAATGTTCATGTATAATAATTAGTTTGTAACTTTTAGATTAATGGATGTAAATTTTCAAATTAAATAAATGACTAATAGATTTTATATATACAAAATTATTTATTTTTATTTAAATTAAAGCCTCGTGCATTTGTTTACGAACACTTAACGGAACATTTGTTTGACGATTCAATTCCATTTCTATCCCCATTTCTCACCCGCTTTATAAATAAACTCACACAGTCCCATCTTTTTCTTTTGCTTCTCGGGGTTCATGTTGGAACGCTACCAATTCACACCCTTTTCCTTTGGTGGTCTTTTCTGTGTTGATGGTGGTTCTGTTAGCTTCGCACTCGACAAGAGATTTTCTGGCTTTCTCATCCTTTTTCCTTTGGTTGCTTTCAACGAAAGTGCGTAATTCTATCTCGTTGTAGTGTTGGAGGATGGATTATCTCATTGATGCCGTAACTCTTTATTCATGTCGATCACTGTCATTTACATACAGCACAAATGCTCGGTTTCCAGTTTTTCTTTCTTATTATTATTTTTTTACTATTAATGTGTGTCCTGTGTTTTTTTTTTTTTAAGGTGCCAGCGTAAAGGCGCAACCTTAGGGAGGTTGATGTTGTTTTGATATTGGCTGCATTTTTGTTTGGAAAATTTAGTGGAAAGGACTGATTTTTACTCGTTTATGTATTCCATTGAGACAATTATTATTTACTACGCTATTTTTTATATTTTTCGGGGGAGGAGAAAGTTGTTCAGTGATTTCTCATTTTCCATGAAAGTTGTTTATTCTGCTAAATTTCTCATTTCTGCTTAGCGGAGTAGTTTAGATATAAGGTAATGTTCTGGACTAGCGGATGTTTCTTACCACGGGTTTTTATTGTTGACTAGTTGATGTCTGAGGATGAACGATTCAGTTTCTTTTCAGTAATTGTGAATTCCTCACCATGGGCTAATTCAGTTGGCTAGTTTAGATATAAGTTAATACATGTATTCTTACTCGTTGGGCAAAAGAAATATTTCGAGATGGGATTTACTCCACCATATATTTCTCCGTGTGTGTGAAAGCCGTGTAATTTTCTATTTTTAATTTGTTTCTTCAATAGTTCGGATTTTCAACTTTCCGATTTGTAGTCATGGCCAAGGAATAGAGCTTCGATGTATTCCTTTGTCCTTGATATGATACAAATACATCTTTATTAGTATTTTGGTATTTATATTTATGATAGAGAAAGTTACCATTGTACGTCCCTGTTAGGCCAAAAGTGAAACAGACTATTGCATCCTTTATATGGCAAGGCTTCTTCCTCTTGTAGCTTATATTTAATTTGCTGATTTCCTTATTCCTATTCATTTTTTGCGTTCGCTATGTTTGCATGGAAGGAAGTGGTGGAGGAGGGAAAGTGATACTACTTTCTGACCCATATTTTTTTCTTGTATCTCCAGTTTCTACTTCTTGCTATTCTCAATGGGAAGAGGAAGAAAGGCGAAGAAGCTTCTGCCGACGGAAAATTATCTACCTCAGCAAAAGATTAATTGTAGTGTCTCTGCTAGAAATTTGAGGAAAAGTGACCTTAGTGCAGTTATCTTCGGATGCAAAAATCATACTATAACTGAGTGCAAAGACAAGCAGCTTTTTGGTCAGTTGATTTCCTTTTTTTATTTTTTATACCCTTAATCTTTTTTTTTTCTTTTTGGTTGTACTATTAATGTTTTCAACATATTTTGAACAGGTTTGCCCGCTACACATTTTTCATATGTGAAGAATGTTACTCCTGGTTTGACACTCTTCCTATTCAACTATAGTGATAGGAAGCTTCATGGTATCTTCGAGGCTGCTAGTCCTGGCCAGTTAAATATTAACCCACATGGTTGGACTTCTGAAGGGGAAGAGAGTACAAAGTTTCCTGCCCAGGTAGATAAAAATTGCTTACGCTTTCTTCCCCTCATACCCTCCCCTCCACCCCAATCTTTGGATTTTTTTGATGTTAGTTGTCTAAGCTCTTAAGGATACTGGATGATGATTTTTTTCCTTTTTCTTTTTGTTTGGTGATTTGAATGCTTAGTTTTTCATTTTTTACCTTTGAAAGGTGCGGACCCGGGTCTGGAAGCAGTGTCGTGCTTTGCGAGAAGACGAGTTTGCTCCTATAATTTCTGATAACTACTATGAGCAGTCTCTATTTTGGTTTGAGCTAGACCGTTCTCAAACTCGTAAATTGATAGACCTATTTTTATCGTCACCATCGTCCAATCATGCTCCTTCCAGATGGAACAAACTTTTGAATGGTCTGCCCAGCTCTGCTAGTGATGAGATAAGAGCTCAAGCTAAAGACACAGTGGTTAAAGATACAGTTGATAAGCAGCATGAGGTAGACATTGGACAGGTCGGATGGGCATCTTCTCACAAAGAAATGAATCAGCCATGTGAAAAGTCATGTGAATCTGTGCCAGGTCAATTGAATGATTCTCTCCCACATAGGTCATGGAGTTCATTGTTTAAGGACTCTGCAGCTTCTGATAGAGTAAAGAAAGAAAAATTGAGGATTACTTTGAATGAACAGGCTTCAACATCTTTGCGAGTAGTAGAGCACTCCAATATGGATTGGGAGACTAAGGGTGTTGCACCTTTTCCAGAGAGTCAAAACCGGCATTTTGAAGCATTTGATAATAAATGGGATTTGGATGAATGTGAAAATCATGCTGAGCATTGTGACACTTCTCAAGATTTATGGGATGCTGAAGGATATGAAGAGCCTCATAAACACGATGTTCATTTTGAAGGTTCCAAAGACACATGGGATGCAGAAGAATATAGAGAACCCTTGGACCTTGATTTGAGTCATATGGACTCTACTTTGCCAGAAAAGGCAACCAGTTTTCTTCCATGTAACATTTTCCATGATCATTTGCAAATTATGGATACAATAGACAAGGGTGGACGCATTGAGTCATCTGCTTCAGATTTGCACCTTCGACAGTCTTATGAGCAGAAAACAGAGTTGGAAAAATCATGTGTAAAAAATGGTTCTAATATGGGAATTCAGCGTTCTGAAGTTTCAACAGATAATGATGAGAAGGAAATGCACAATGGTTTTGCCCAGCCTACTCATATGGTTGGGTCATATTTGAAGGAAACTGAATCATCTGATGCATTTGCTGTTGGAGAATTCAGGTCTTCTGATATTCAATCTTTGGTAGCTAAGGTAACTTTATATATGTATTTTTTATTGAAAATAAATTTAAAGAGACCCTACATCATCATTATTATTAATTTTTTCCGTTGTGCTGTTTGCTAAATCTTTTCTATATTCTTTTTGAAGCTAATACACCAGATTGGAGAGATGAAGGGACTTCAGTCGAAGCAAAATCTGAGAATCAATTCTCTGGAGCAAGAGTTGGTGAGTTGTCATGTTCCATCTTAGTACTCCTAGCTCCTTGGTACTCAACTTACTGTGATTTTAAGGAATATTGAAATCTGTTCACCATTATAAGTCTCTTCTGTCCTCCGATTTTCTAATCTTTTGCATGGCAATCTTGAAAATTTTGCTTATGATCAACTTGAAGTGAAATTCTATTTTGTGCGCTTAATACCTTGTTTCTATTAAAATATTGGAATCTGTTATCCTAAATCTTACTTGGAATTGTTCTATTCATTTGCCTTTCAGGTTGAATCCAAACTGGAGATTCAACAAATGAGAAACCATATTAAGAAGGTTTCTTCTAGGGAAACTTCCTCTTCATGTGGAAATTTGGAGGGATCCTTCAATGGTTTTCCTGAATCGAATGATTCTATACTTATAGTAGGAGGATATGATGGTTCTTCTTGGTTATCGGCTTTGAGTTCATACTCTCCTTCTTGTGATCTTATTAAGCCTCTCACGCCAATGACCTTCATGCGCTCCTATACATCAGTAGCCAAATTAAATGGTGAACTTTACCTGTTTGGTGGTGTACATTGTGATGTGTGGTATGACACAGGTATACATGTTTAATCTTGGCCTTATATTTTCTCTGTTGTAGAGATCTCACACTCTCTACTTGTTTGTAGTTGAATCATACAATCCCTGGTCCAATCAATGGTCTATCCGACCTGCACTGAGCAAGCAAAAAGGAAGTGTGGCTGGAATATCTGTGTTTGAGAAATTATTCGCAATTGGTGGTGGAGATGGGGTTGAATGTTTTGCAGAGGTGGAAATGTTAGACATGAACATTGGAAAATGGATTTACACACAACCAATGGAACAGAAGGTATCCTTCATTATATTCTCAGAAGCAAAGTTACAAAGTAAATGGCCACCTTTAATATGAATGTAATCTCAATCATGTATGAGGCAGGGGAGGAGTTTGGAAATGAATCTCTCCAACAACTGTTAGTTCTTTGGTTATATGGATTATATGATGTCTTACTATGCGTACTAATAGGCTATGGAATACATAATAATACATACTATATACTACAGTATGGAGCACAAAATGAGAGGCTACCTAACCCCACTGTACAGTACATGTCTTATCTGTTTTTAATTATTAGTTTGATGTCGGAGATGGCCTAAGCTCGGAGTTCATTCATTTACACACCTTTTGTTGTTTCTTAATTGCCTTTCCAGCGATTTGCTCCAGCAGTTGCAGATATTGATGGTGCAATTTATGTTGTTGGGGGATATGATGGAAGAAATTATTTGAAGTAAGTTTTCATTATATTGCTATGTTATGCCTTTGTTTCTAAGAAAACTTCACGAACACTAGTAATATTTCTCAGTCACATTTATGAAGGAATTTTTATACATCAATTCATTTGTTTTGAATTTACTGTGACTTCCTATCAGATAAATGGTATTAATCAATACACATGTCTCTCTGAGATCATTTCTTCAGAAACTGATATCTTTCAGTCTCCATGATTGGCAATGAAAGGAGATTAATGAAAGTAATGTGCTTCTTTTTTTTCTAGAATGTAAGATTTAAATATTACTCTACACAACCAGAATAATTATTATTTTTTTACTTGAGACAAAACTTAATGAGATTTAAGTTACTAGTTTATTTTTATTAATTAATGTGGGGGTCTTCCCCCATCCTTTCTTCGAAAAGGGACAAATTTTTTTAATATATTTATTCCTAAAATTAAGAGGGTCATTCGCAGAAATTTAAATGAAGAAGTGAATGTTTATTTGGGATCAAAATGCCACTCTTGATTAGGATTGAGCAAGGAATTTAAAATGCTTTAGACTCCACCCCTCCCCCCCCCTCCCCGCATGTCTCCTTCCACCAAAAGAAAGAGAGAAAAAAAAAAAGAGATGAGAGTAGGACCCTTCTTCCTGTCCCATCTTTCAAGTTCTTATTGCCTTGATTTTGATAGTTGATCACTTAACATTTTTGTGCAACCTCGTGGGAGATCCTCTTGAATCTCCCTAGTATTTTATTGCTGATACTGTTGTTAGCATTGTAGATGTAACTCATTTGAGAGTGTTAATGGGCAATTCAGTATGTACTAAAGAGGTTAACATTCTTTGTTATGCTTCTGGCTAACTGGATGGAATTGAGGGTTGCTTTAGTGGATGTCCCTGGATTCCTTGACTGCACTTTTGAGTTACCTTTACAATTCTGCTCAGTGGTAGTTCTAAGTATTTTGATCCCTTTAACACCGTGGATGTGAAGAATCATTGCCTCTTTTCTATGGAAACAATTAATTCTAGATTTTAAGTACTACTCTGATATGTTCAAGTTAGCAATGCAAATACTTTTAAGCATGTATTCAAAGTTACCATGGTTTTCTGTTTCTTATTTCAGATCTGTTGAAAGAATTGACCTTAGAGAACATAAATGGACTGGTTTGCCAAGCATGAACATGAGGAGGGGATGCCACTCTTTAGTTGCATTGAATCGCAAACTGTAAGTACCAAACCTATCATGTTGACAATTTGTTGCAGAATTGTAAGCACTTGCTGAGTTAGTTTTGCATGAAGTGCAATCATAATACTTGTATTTCTTAAAGCGCATTAATAATAATTCAAGACCTTTTCTTTTTAACAGAACCAAAATAATGTCATTATTAACATTCATTATTAACATCCTACCTGAGGGGATATCTTAATAGATGAAATAAGACAGAAAAATATTCGAAAATTTCACTTGATATTGCCCAACTTATGTGGAATAATTAAACCAATCCTTTCAACATTATTTGACTGGTTTTGATCAGTTTATACATTTTAAAGCAGGCAGCAGTTATCACAACTTATTTGTCATGATCTTGAGTCTGTCATTTTCCCAGTGGCTTGAATATCATGGTGGCTACATTGGTATGGTCTATAAATCTGCTACAATGGCTTGCAGGTATGCTTTGGGTGGTTATGATGGGGAGCACATAGTGTCTACAGTTGAGGTTTATGATCCTCGTGTTTGTTCCTGGATGATAGGGGAGTCTATGAAGACTGCTAGGGGATATTTTGGTACTGCTGTAATTGGAGAAAAGATAGTTGCCATTGGTGGAGTAAAAGATAATGACGAAATCTCAGACACAGTAAGTCACTGCGGCTCATATTTTCCCAGTTAAAACACTCTCATTAATTGCTTTGATTAAAACAACAGGTTGAATTTTACAAAGAGGGTTGTGGCTGGAAACTAACTAATTCAAAAGCTGTGGGCAAAAGATGCTTTTTCTCTGCTCTAGCATTGTGAAATGCTTGGCAGCATTCGCTGGGACAGGTTCAACTATAGTGGAATGCTATATATGCAGAATTAGCTTACTAGATGACGATAGTTGGATTCTCATGAAGTTATTTCTGTAAACTTCTATTAATCTGTTAGTTTAACATGTATGATGAGGTTTGATTACTAGCTAAGCCACTGATCATCCATATGGTTCAAACTTTTCACAAGGGGAAGTCACATTCTAACGAAAATCTTGGTTATTTACTTTTGTATAGAGTAGCTGTGTTCGAATTAAGAAGCATTTGCTTGCAAGGAATCATTTCTTTAGCAGTAACTAGTATTGTATTGTTTTGGAAGTTCAACGATACATAGGGTTATGATGACGAAAACTTGCTGTCTTATCCTTCCTAGTTCGTGTAAATAAGGTTTATGATCAATAGGATGTATACATTGATCGCTTACTTCGCTTTGTGATATGATGCGTAATGAAATGATACAGAAATGGTAGTATTAATTTAAGATTTCGATAGCTTTTGCTCACATTACAGGGTATGGAAATTCAAAATTTTGTTTAATTCGTTGTGTAAATTAACATAACATTACTAAATTGGTATGATATACAATTACAGAAAACGGAAGGATTTTTTTGTTGCTTCGTTTGGCAAAATCATAAAATGAAGTTTCGAGGGATCCCAAATAGTCAAAGATGGGAATTTCGATTGCAGAAAAATTGGTCAAAAACGTGTTTCTTTTAACCTGGCCAGTAGCCATAGGGAAAAATGGAAGAACAAAACCGAGGGGCCATTGTAACTTTATTCTGGAATAGCGAAATATTATTCCCTCGTTCTCTTCCGTCAAATTTAGTTAGGCACAGCAGCTAGCAAGTCCGTAGGGGAAATCTTTGACATGCTTCCAATCTCTCCAATTAAAGCTAAATCCATGCACATATATAAATATTATATATATAGTATATTATTCAAGAAAATTATTGCATGATTCTTTGCTTCGTAATTCAAATATACCAATTACCAAGGGTCCAAGCTGTTTGCTGCAAAATTAGTTTTTACATGATTTTTTCTTGTTTTTTTTTAGCAAGTGGAGAGTGCAAAATTATAAATAAATTAGTTCAAATATACTCTCTTATCTAACAAATTAGAATTTTAAATTATATTAAGCTAAATGATTTTTATAAAATCTGTTCAAATCAAGAAATTCAATTTTGATTTAATAAGTTACTACTATCTCTTTTTTCTTATTTCTCCAGTGCAAAAATTTTAGCAAGTTTGGAAATACGTACGTGGAATGCAACAAACGACTTAATTTAGAAGGAAAAAAATTTCTGATAAAAGAAAAAAAAAACTAAATAGTTGCTAATATTATTGTTTCTTTTATTCCAATTTAAATGAGGCTCATTCTTGCAAATCTCTCTTTGTTATAAATGGTTCTTGCCATGATTTCTTTTGAAAAAGTTCCAATATGATGTTTAAATAAATACTAGGCAAGAAATTCAAAACAATTCAGGGATAAGGAAAACTGATTTGGAAGAACAAAAAAAAGACTTCATAAGAGAGAGGACTTTGAAGATGAAAATGTTTATGAAACACAACAAATATTGCTTAATTATTATTCAAAACATTTATATATTCATAATTAATTAATTATATACTGATAATTAGTTATGAGAAAGATGATTTTACAAACATTATACCTGTCTCAACGATAACAATACTCCCAATTAATGAAACTGATTGCTCCACTTCCTCGTTTATGGTGTCGTAGCTTGATACCTTTATTCTGCCTAATCCATGCATTTTCTTCTACCTTTGTTGCTTAGATGCTTTTACTATCATTATTGTCATTATTTTTGACATTTCCTTCCCATCAGAATCTTTCTTTTCATCCATCCACGTAAGTAGTAGTGTCTTTAAATAAGAGGTTTATCTGCTTGTATTTTCACCGAAAGGGAGGAGGATTTTTAGTGGCTTGATTCAGTCCTATCCAATCCCACATGGCTTCTTCTTTTGCCTTTCCTGATGTTTGGACATGGATTCACAATCTTCCACCAATTCTTCAGTGGAAAACTGAATCCATTTCTGTATGCATTTGTCCTTCTTGTTCTTCTCAGCCTCAGCTCAAACTTGCCATAACCAAATCCCTTCAATCCTCTGTGTCCTTATCTATTCTTGCAGATTATAATGTACCTATCTCTCTTTGGACATCTAAGCCCTTCAACCTGAAGTTTCCTATGAGACTGTTAGACAATGAAACCACCTCCCATGTCTTGCTTGATTTTATTGAAGGTGTCCTAAGTTACTGTCCGAACAAGAATCTTTCCTTGCTCAAACTACCGAATTTCGATCCGGGTTTTAACTACAAAGACATATTTAACTTCTCATTTCTCTCCCTGACTTTCATCATCTGTATCTACGAAGCTCCCTCTGATGTCCGGAATTTATGTCTCCATATTCTGAAAAATTTCTTTTCCTGCCCACAATCAAGAAAAGTGTCCAGAGTGCTGATGAGACTTTTGGGATCAAACATTGAAGAGCAGTGGATGCGTACCATAAATCTTGCACTCACTAATTGGTTAATTGAGCTAAAATCAGAACATCACAGAATCAGAACTCCATCTCCCCTGTTTTCCTACTCAAATTCTGTATTTGGGTTGTGGAAAGTTCAGTTATACTGTCCTGTAATTGCCATGGAAATTGAGAACTCCAGTTATGTTTCGGCCGATGATCAGTTACTATTCTCTCTTAACTATCACCAGCTAGAGGGCGTGATCCAACTGAATTACAAATTGATCATTCGAGAGAAGTGGATTGAAGTAAAGGTCAACACAGATAACATAAGGTACAATACAACCCTCTTGGACTGATCTTTTCAATTCGTGCCTATCATTCAAGAATTGCAATTAATTTCAAGTATTTCATTCACAATTTCTTGAATCAGGTGTGATGTAATCAGACTCGTAAGTGAAACATTGATGAAAGAAAGGGGTGAAGGGGCAGCAGAAAAGCACTTCCCATCTCGGATATCGTTGCATCTAACTCCAACCATGCAGACCAATGTCCTGAGCGTATCAGTGAGCAAATCTTCGGAAAATCCCACAAGAGAAATTGGCTTGGAAAAGGGTATTGAAGCTTCAATAGAACCCCCAAATCCCTTCCCTGGTCTAAACTTTTCTGCTGGAGAGACCATGACAATGAGCTTGAGGCCATGGAAATTCGAGCAATCCGTTCACGGGGATAGTGCGATGCTGAATTGGTTTCTCCACGACACTGGTGATGGAAAGGAGGTCTTCTCATCAAGGCCTTCCAAGATTTCACTGCTCCAGCCCAAGGCTTGGTTCAAGAACAGGTATTCCAGTGCCCATCGCCCATTCACAAAGCAAGGAGGGATTGTGTTTGCTGTTGATGAATATGGTGATAGTGTTTGCTGGAAAGTGGACAAACGTGCTTTGGGGAAAACCATGGAATGGGAGATTGAAGGACGGATTTGGTTAACCTACTGGCCGAACAAACATAGATCACTTTATAGTGAAACAAGGAGAGCGGAATTTAGGGAAGTCCTACATCTTACTCTAGCTTGATGAGATGGAGATTGTATTATGAAATGCAATTTTTTCTGTTTTAACCTTAAGAATTGTTTCCTGGACTATAGCATACTAGTTCTGTTTTTAATCTCATATGGTTGATAAATAAACCTTTACTCAAATTAAAGTTCGTATTATTAATTTTTTAATAATGACATATGTTGTTATTTTTTATACTTTTGCACCACACTGAATTTTTATGGTTCAAATGTTCCTTTAGGATTCCATCCATGATTGATAAGTAGAACTTACTCAATTAATAAAACAATCTTATTTATAACTGAAATGTTATGAGTTCAATATCTATCCAATTAAGTCAAGTTGTCAGGGGAATTAATCAGTTTTAAATATTACTAAAAAATTTTTTTAAAGTATTTATATAGTGACTTGAAGTTTGCTCTCAACCTTAGTTCTCAAATATTTGACAACTTTTCAGGATATAAAAAAGGTTGTTGCTTTATCCTATCACATCAATGAATTGATTTAAAAAATTGCTAATACATATATTGAAAATTTTTAACCTATGTTAATTTTAATACTTTTCATAAAAATACCGACTTTTGGGACTAGACAATTAAAAGAGACCTTTTCATGCATTGTAATTTCTAAGAACACTGGGTTGTTTATGTAAATTTGAAATAGTAGAGTGCCTATAAGGGAAAAAAAAATTGAAAAACGTGGAGGGAGAACACTTTAATGAGAAAGGAGGCGCAGGATGAAGCCAGACATACAAGGGGTCCGTCTGTTAGCAAACAGCAAAGGAAAGCTCGGCAAAGCAGCTGTGCGGCAGTCATATATATGTATAGGGTTTGCGAGGGTCCATGTCCTCCACTTCAATGTATGCATTCTAAAGGCTAAGGATAAGTGGGTCACCTTCCTTATAATAATAAGGTTTGTTTTTTCTTTTTTGTTTTTTCTCTCCCTCAATTTTCAATTTAATTAGTTCAAATCTTTTCGTCTTGTATTTCGTAAAAACCTTTTTGATATGATTATTGTCCTCTTCGACTGTGTTTTATATATATCCACCGTACAATTTTTGAAAATTCAGTCAACCAATGCAAACAAGCCCAGACCTCGTCTCTTCATCATTTTTTTCTTCTAGAAAAAAATTTATTGCTTTCAAATTTTGTGGGCCTTGATCAATCTTCTGTGGGTTTACAGGCTTACAGAAATCCCTACTCGCAATGACTTCTGCAGATAGTCGTCAAAATCTCGAGCCCGACGAGGAAGACGAGGTTAACACCGGTGATCCATTACTGGGTGACCCACACGAATACACGATCACTGCCGTGGGGACTGCAACCCAAACATCATCTGGGCCGGTTTTGCGGCCATGTCGGTCAACCCAACCTCCGCTTTCTGAGATTGTTCCTCTTCTCAAAAAAGAGCCGACGGATAGCGACTTGGAGGGTTCAATTCCAGTTCGACTGTCGCCTGTTTCTGACGTGGAGAAGCCCTTGGTACCGGCTCCACCGAAGAGGGCCTCTAAGGATCGTCATACTAAGGTGGAGGGCCGGGGCAGGAGAATTCGCATGCCGGCGGCTTGCGCTGCCCGAATCTTCCAATTAACGCGGGAACTCAGTCACAAGTCCGATGGCGAGACCATAAGGTGGCTTCTGGAGCGAGCGGAGCCAGCCATCATAGAAGCCACAGGTACTGGTACGATCCCCGCTATCGCCGTCTCGGTGAACGGGACCTTAAAAATTCCCACCACATCGAGCAATACCACGACCGCTGACGGGAAGAAAAGAAAGAGGGCTTCTAATAGCGAGTTTTACGAAGTCACTGAGAATTCCAGTTTTGCCCCTGTCGCCCCTATTGCTCCGCAGGGCCTCTTGCCAGTGTGGACAGTGGGTTCACCGGGGACGGCTTTGGTGCCAAATACTGCAGTTCCAAGCAGTGCGTTTTTCATGATTCCGCCGAATGTGGCTGCCATAGGACCTGGTGCTGGGCCATCTAACCAACCCCAATTGTGGGCCATTCCAGCCACAGCGACCCCGGTTTTCAACGTATCGGGGAGGCCGATTTCCAATTTTGTGTCCGCAATGCAGCCTGGGCCTACAGTAAATTTCACTGGCGGCGGTAGCGTGGAAGTCCAAGGGCAGGTGGGGTCGGTGTCCAATAATGGTGGGGATGGAGAGAAGAAAACGCCAGGCAAATTTTCAACCATAGCTCCAAGTAACACTAGCTCTACTACTGGCAGTGCTGTCACTGCAACAAGTGTATCAACCTCCGCCAGTAGCATTACTCCTAGTACTACAACTCAGATGCTTAGGGATTTTTCACTGGAGGTATATGATAAGAAGGAACTTCAGTTCATGGTGGGGGTGGGGAATGACAACCATACCCCATCTTCAAAACCCTGAAATAGATATTGCTGACAAATTATTAGGGTTTTAGCTTTTATGTTTTAGTTTTTAATTTTCAGCAGTGTTTAGTTGTGTTTCTCGGTGGCTTTTGTTCTGTTAGTTGGGGACCGGCAAATGACAAGTGTTTACAAGAGTAAAATCTCATCTCTCTATCGTGTTTTGATCTGATTTTGTTCATGACAATCGCCCTCTCTAGTTTCTTTGATTACTAATCTTTCTAGTTACTCATTAGTTCTGTTAAGCTTTATGCATTTGTTAGTGACAGCTGCAAAACTGCAGCATTTGTTTGATGTGGTGACGATTCAATTCCACCTCTTTTGCCATGTGCCCCATTTTATAAATAAACTCACAAGTCACACCATTGTTTTCTCGGTGTTGATACTGTTTGCTTTGAATTCGACGAGTGATTTCCTGGTTTTCTCGTACTCTTTCCTTGGATTGTTTTCCATGAAAGTATGTAATTCCATCCCGTCATATTGTTAAACGAAAGATTATCTCATTTTATGCTCGGGCTCTGTTGATGTTTATGCATGGTTTTACAGTCATTTCTTTGCATTATTGACAATTTCTCATTTTCGGTGCTTTTCTCTTTTTTTATTTTTTTATTTTTTATGTTTGTCCTGTGGTTTCTCAAGGTACCATAGTGTAAAGGCTCAACTTTAGTGCGGTTGATGTTGTTTTGTTTTCCTCTGCATTTTTGTTTGAAAATATTGTGGATAGGACTTATTTATGCTTGTTTCTGTACTTCATCAAGAAAATTATTATTTACTATGCTTTTTCCTTTTTCTTTTATTCTTTTTTTTTTTTTTTTTTGGATTTGGGGGG